>JARBEQ010035916.1:0-15466 GCA_030265355.1 Tritonia tetraquetra | reverse complement strand
TAATCAAGGTCAATAAACAAATTAATGTATCCCTTGTGGTCACCTCCTCAGCTAGGTAAGAACTGGGAGAATTTACCACATTGGGCAGTTTTCTTGTTAGATTATGTTTTTATATTTTTCTGTCATGATCTTTCTCATTAATCCTTTAGTTTTATGATGCCTTTTATAAGAATACATTTTTCTATTCTATGTCTTTGACCACTTCTCTCAATGACATTTAGAATACTGAAACAAACATCTTTATGGATTGTTTAATATGTCGTATATCAATGATCTGATGAGTTTGTTGGCTTTTTTTCCCTCTATGTGTATAAACACACATCGTCCCTGTAACTGTCTCTAAACGCGTACCTCCAGATTTTTCAAAAGCACTTTTTTTTCTTTCCTGTTTTGGCTCTAGAAGGGAGTTCCCCACCTTATATGTGACGCTTAAAGTCCACTGACCAATAGAAATCAAGTTTTTAATCGTCCGCTTGAAACACGACTTTCCATTGGTGACCGCATTATGAAACTTTAAATGCTTAAGCCAAGAACTCAAAAACTCTAAATGCGTACGTCAATGACAAAGAGTGTACAAACTTCGGTCTTCCGATGACCTAGATCTGATGTACGCGTTTATAGAATAAAACATTTTTTGCCTCTCCTGAAAAATTGTACTCTGTTGACTTAAGCGGTTAGAGAATCTACTATACCATTCTAGTGCTTATTTTTGATGTTTTGATTCCGCAAATCAGTGTTAGGGCCAGCCCCAGGTTCAGACATGAAAGGCACTGAAGGTGCAAGATATATGTACAGGCACCCCAACCTTCCAGCATGGCTGAACACAGAGTCGTAAATGCTATGGATCAAAGAATGTCAGACAAGCAGAAGCCCAGCCCACTGTGTGTGCTCATTTGTTTCTTTTCTTTTGTTTGCTGTCCAGATTTCAAGTCTGTTGGTAATCTGGTCGCCTTGGCTACAGGGTCCAGTTCTATCAGTGCTGAGTACTTGACGGAAGATGGGAGGTGTCTCCTGGACTCGAACTGTGTCACTATAGTTATAAGGACATTTAGGAAGTAAGTTTATGCTCGGAAACCTTGATGTTTTATATGTCTTTTGTGGTTATTTTTATTTCTGTGATTATTGTATAATTTAAATTTTATGTAGAGAGAGGTGTTGTCTTTGTGGTTGCACACAAAAAAACACAGGTGCGAGACAGGGAGTATATAGTAAAGTAAAGTAAAGTATGGCATTTATATAGCGCATATCCACAAAGTTCATCATGCTCTATTCGCTTTACAATGTATAGTTTATGAAAATGATTGCAAATGCCATTTGGTAGGGCACTAGAAGAATTGTGATTATTGTATATGTATACGATGATAGTCTCAAACCGTGTAAGTCTGAAAAAATAGGACTGTTCTACGGTATGGATGACAAAAGAAGACATGTCGCAAGTCTTTTAAAAAAAAACCCTCTACCAGTTAATTCGCCGCTTGCAACCGCTATACATCCCAGCCTTGTTTGTTAATGCACCCATAGCTATGCAGAACGGTCCATGTGGTCAACACCTTATTGCATAGTTTGCATGCTTCTATGACCGTGAGAGCTATGCCCGCTGGAGCAAAGCTCCTGACAGGGTTACCCATGCTGGAGAGGTCTAGTGAGATGAAGCCAGGTGAAGATTGAGTGTAGGCGTGGTAGGAGGCCTTAAGGTGGCAGCCACCTACCTAGGATACACCAGGCTAATTACCTACTTGTCTGAAATAACTAAATTCAAAGTACAACAAAAACAGACTGACTTTTCGGAATACGACGTTGGTGAGGAAAAGGATTACGAGTAATGGCGCATGGAACATTAGGTCTATTATCAGTGGAAAAGAAATAGAAATTAAATGGAGAGATGAAAAAGTATAGGATAGAAATATCAGGGATAACAGAAACAAACAAGAAGAGATAAGGGATCTTATGTTGAGAAGATAGGAAATTTATTTATTCAGGTGTTAATACAAACGAAAGAGCCAGAGTAGGAGTAGCTTTATCGGTAACAAATTAATTATTTGACCATTAAGCTTATAACTGTATAAATGAAAGACTGTTAGTTTATTTAGAATTAACAGGAAAAAATAATAAGATAATTGTGTTTTATGTTCCAAATGAAGATGCACAATTAGTCAATCAATTATTTTTGAAGTTGTGGATAGGCAATCATTTATGAAAAGTGATTTGTTATTATTGTGGAATTTTCATTTTATATATCCATTTGTTCCCTGCAGGTATCTTGCCCAAGAAATGCTCAAGTGTTATGCCGGGAAACCGTCTGTGTTTGAGAAGCGTCCTGATGACCCTTCAACCCTCAAGATCCGAGATTCCGTTCGCTTTGACCTTTTCCTGAGTCATCCACCTGATGGGGATTATCGGGAATTTATACACACGTAAAGTGAAAAATTCTCCCAGTTCTTATAGTTGAGGGCTGATCACAAGGGCTACATTAATTTGTATATTGGCCTTGCTTATGATTAATACTGCTCATTGTATTGCTCATGGTATAAATAAAGAGTTGTGGACACCGTGGATTGATCACCTGCTTGTCTGAAATTCTTTGATCCACAGCAGTTTCCTACCCTGTGTTCAGCCATGCTTGGTAGTCCGGTGCCTGCATTTATGTCAGGTGTCTTGTGTGCCTTTTATGGCTGAAAATGGAGTTGGCCCCAACAATGCTCTCCGGTATTAATGGGGTTTGATCAAACAAACAAACAAGGGTTCTCTTAGGGGATTATAGGGAATCTTTACACAAATGGGTTCTCTTACGGGATTATAGGGAATCTTTACACAAATGGGTTCTCTTAGGGGATTATAGGGAATCTTTATACAAATGGGTTCTCTTAGGGGATTATAGGGAATCTTTACACAAATGGGTTCTCTTAGGGGAGTATAGGGAATCTTTACACACATGGGTTCTCTTAGGGGATTATAGGGAATCTTTACACACGTGGGTTCTCTTAGGGGATTATAGGGAATCTTTACACACATGGGTTCTCTTAGGAGATTATTGGGAATTTTACACACGCGGGTTCTCTTAGGGGATTATATGGAATTTTACACACGTGGGTTCTCTTGTGGGCTCTCTTAGGGGATTATAGGGAATCTTTACATATGTGGGTTCTCTTAGGGGATTATTATAGGGAAGTTTTACACACATGGGTTCTCTTAGGATTTCGATATATATTTCTACTTTTCCTCCTTCTAATTTTCTCTTGTATATCTGTTGTTATCACCAGTGGTGGGGTCCCAGTGGCGCAGAGGTACGGTTCTTGCCTCTGAAGGTACATGGTTAGATTTCCGGCAGCGTCGGTTATTTGTCTCAGGGAAACTCGGTGAACACCTATATGCCACTCCCCTGATCCTATTCCTATCAGAGGACGATAAACTCAGAGGTCCCGTGTACACGTTGCACACAAGAACCCTTGGCAGTTAAAAATCAATAAGAGTAGGCCGCAAGGCAAAATTAATTCCTACCACAAAGGTCATAGTGGGTTGATCACCTGCTTGGCTTACTATCTTGATCCAGAGAAATCCAGACTCATAGTGCTGGCCCTACACTGTAATGGTAAAAGGGAATTGGATAAGAAAGAAGAAAGTTATCACCATCATCATCATCCTTCTACTTTCTTCTTTTCTTTTTCTTCTTTTTCTTCTCCTCCTTTTTCTTCTTCTTCCTCCTCTTCTTTTTCTTCCTTTTCCTTCTCCTCCTTCTTCCTCGTCATTATTATTATTATTGGCCTGGTTGTAAATAGTCAGTATGATTGTTTTATTAGATGTGAATTTATGTCTCTTGGCTTTTTTACCTATAGGAAATCTGAATGGACTGCTGAACAGGAATCTCAAATCAATTGGCAAGGAGCTCATTTCCCGACGTTCACAGACGATAACCACGGCATGCTGCGTTGTAGGAATGAGGAAGGTGAGACTGCGTTTTTTGGTAGATCTAGTCTCTTTTAAATAAACCACTCAAAATTAATTTGGTTAGAAAAATTTGGTGAAGATGACATAATTTATTTAGTTAATAGCTATACTATTGTGCACAAATAAAGCAATTAAATTGAACACTTACATAGCAAAAATAGTCAATGTTTCACATTTAGATAGACATGAGCATAGCAACCAACAATAGTATATAGACAGCATGTTTATTTTGAATTGAACACATACTCTCATACTACATACGAGTAGGTACTCTCCACAGTATGTCCTTAATAGTATTTAGGCTCGTGGACTAAAACGGGACCCAGTAGTGTAACAATTTATCACTTTCTGGATAGGACACTAGACTTGTAGTTTATACAGATTTAATCCGTATCATCATTTTTTCTAAAATTGACAGTCATTTCTGATTTCCCAGGCTTTAATATGTATTTTCAAAGCCTTTGTAAAATATGTTTTGTGCGTTTGTCCACACTGTTCGGCTTTCTTTTATGCATACACACCAAACAGGGTTTTTTTTTTTTATCCCTGTCTCACCGTGCTGCACCTCATTTGTACTAATATAGTCAGTGTAGAATCTTTACACATTTTGGAAAATCCGTGTGGCAACTTTTTTTTGTTGGTTTTTTGTTCTTTGTCGTTGTTCATCTTACTTTTGTCAACATGGAGGTTACAAGTCCTTGATATTACATTACATTGTAAACGTATAAGATTTTTGTCAAAATTCAAGGAGATTCAGGTTATCGGATTTAGATGTCTAGTCAGGTCAGATCGTGATTTTGATGGCCTGTACCTGTACATGGCTGGACACATTTTACAGATTTTTGGGGGTTGGAAAATACAGATTGTTCACTTTCAAATTGTGGCAAGTCTGGGACACTAGTCTATTGCAGAAAACTTTCCCAACTCTGAAGAGAATTGGTACCCATTCTCAAACCCATGACCTTTGACATTGAATTCATTGCCACCTCGCTCATACTCTCCGCAAAAGTTCAAGACTGTATTTGGGGTGAGTGAGAAATGACTAGGAAAAAAGTTAGAGAAAAAAAAAAGTTGAACCCATTGCTTCCTAAGCCTTCCTGGCCCCTGGATTACTAGGGGCAGGGAGATAACTCTGTCATCCCAACTGAGACGATACTATTTAAAAATCAATATCAATTTACACATGTATATGAGAATCAAGACAAAAATTGATTTTAAAAGGATAATAAATTCTGTTTAATTGTATATATAACACTTTGTTGTTTGTTACGTGGATGTGAGTGAAAGAAAATTCTGAGAGCGAATAAAAGTGAAACATTTTCATTTTTTGGTTATATTTTCATCATCTCATCCATACAATTAAATTATTCTCACCGTCCTCTTCATTTGTTATGAAAATAGCTATTTTCCACATCCAACTCAATTTCTTCATCTGATCCATCTAAATAATCATTATTAACCAAAGAGTTAAAAATTTTGCCCGTAAGAATGACAAAAATATCGCTAGTTTTTTTTAAAATCACTCCTTGCTTTCTTTTCAATATATCGGTAAGCAGTAAAGTTCTACTTTCACGTTAATACCTTCTTGTGATTCAATCCAGGAAACTAGCAGGCGCATCGAAGGAAAATTGCCAGTTGTATTCGGACGCGATAGTAAGGAATGGGTTAAAGTTGTTAGGTTTACGTTTCCTTAGCAACACATTATACAAATTTAAGGATTCAACTTATGTGACTACAGTGGAACACGTTTAAACCGAAAACGGTTAAACCAAAAAGATTGATAAACCAAAAGGATTTGGAATCCCCGATCTTTTCTTCTCTTTGTCTTTGACTAGCACTAAACCGAAAAGACCTGAAATACATTGACTGGTCCCTCACTTTCGGTTTAAACGTGTTCCACTGTACATCATATCAGAGGCAGGACCTCCGATTTATGGTCCATCTCCGATAGGACTTGATTTCATAAGGAATCCACGGGATCAAAGCCATAAAGACTTGAGAAAGTACCAAGCAAAACAATTCCCATATTGCCACCAGGTTTCGAAGCCAGTACCTTATGCACATGAGGCAAAAGTGTTACGGCTGCACTACAACGCCCTCATAGTCATAGTGAGGAACTCAATATTGACCTCATTTCATCTTTTTCCTCTTCCAGGGATTGTAGAGCTCACCAGTCAAACTCCAGATCAGTTATCTGTCTCTGGTTCTAAACACGCCAATGAATTGTGGGTAATGACAGCCTCAGACAAGCTGCTTAGATGGAATATACTGGGCTTGCAGGGGGCAGCACTATCCCACTTCACAGATCCGGTGTACTTAAGTTCTATTACAGTTGGTAAGCTTGAATTTTTGTCTTTTGAGTTTTTTCTGTATTTTGGTATATCCCTTGTGAACAATCTAAGCAATTTATTGTTTATTGCCAACAGAATGATATTGGGAAACAATTACTGCTCCAATTCATTTTCTCCTCTCCTTAGTGACCCACCTTGTTGTGCTGGAGACGCTTGGGTGGTTAAATGATTTTGAGAGCTATACCAAACAGGTACAACCATATTGGGAAGGCCTCAAACGAAGATCCAGACCAAGAGGTCACAGGGCCAAGAGTACGTCACTGAATGAGGATCAATGGCGAAAGTTTATATATCACACATAAACCTTACACCAAAAGGTACTAAAGGTTATTGATAAAGAAAGTATGAAAGGCTCATGGGGCTGGTGTTTTGGTAGCAGGGAACAGGGTCAAAGGAGGTTGACTTTTTTACCCAAGAAAACAATGGATGCCTGAATGGGATTTGAACTCATGACCCTCACCATGGATGTCTGCTGTCTGCACCATTCTTCCATCTCTGAGTATGAAGTATAACATTACATTTCTCATCCACCATATCATGTCTACATTAGATTATCTCATTTGTCTCATGACCGTGACAACAAAAAAAATTTTTAATAGTCATTTTAATTTTTTATAAAGTATTTTATCTCCTTTTTTTTCTTCTTCTTCTGATGCTCCCTGTCATGATGATGTTTTTTCGGCCCATCTCTCCTCATGATATGTCCAAAGCATGTTGCTCTCTCTGATTTTAGTTTGGTCATATTCACTGATCTAAGAATTGTTTAGTTTGTGATATTAGTGAACTGACACCAAACTGTAAATCAGGAAATGATAAAGAAAGAAAGAAAAGGATATTGGCGTGTTATAAGATTACCGACACCTTTTTTAAAAATTTCACCCATGACAGGTTACAACCCTAGAAATGATCACGGCCATTTATGTCGTGCTGTTTGTTGCCGTATGTACAACGACCTCAGCGATGAACTGCCAGCACCCTACACCATCAACCACCCTG
This sequence comes from Tritonia tetraquetra, assembly GCA_030265355.1. Classification (NCBI taxonomy): domain Eukaryota; kingdom Metazoa; phylum Mollusca; class Gastropoda; order Nudibranchia; family Tritoniidae; genus Tritonia; species Tritonia tetraquetra. The sequence goes on along the minus strand of JARBEQ010035916.1, from coordinate 8,174 downwards.
TCCTTCATTTCAGTCCCAGTCACACACGCGAAGACAAGGACGGAGCTGGTGCTCACTCCACGTCTACTCTAAGCAACATCTCTATCAATTATTGCTGTACTGACGCAAAAGTTGAATTGATTCAGGGACAAACTGGAAGGGCTAATCCACTGTAAGGAAACAAAAAACATCTCATCCTTTCGTGTCATTTAATCCTTTTCTTTTCTCACTTGCGGGGTCCCAGTGACACAGAGGTACAGTTCTCGCCTCTGAAGCGAAAGGTACCGGGTTTGATTCCCGGCAGCGATACTGTCGGGTATTTTTCTCCTTGAAACTTGGTGAAAACCTAAAAAAAGCCACTCTCCTATTCAGGTAGGTGGGATCAAGAACCTAGTCCTATCAGAGACCGACGATAAACTCGGAGGTCCTGTGTGCACGTTGCGCACGTTAATGAACCCTCGTCAGTTGAACATCGATAAGAGTAGGCTGCAAGGCCACTGTCCAGGCAAAATTAATTCCTACCACTAAGGTCACAGTGGGTTGATCACCTGCTTGGCTTAAAATCTTAATCCAGAGAAATCCAGCCTCATAGTGCTGGCCCTACACTGTAATGGTAAAAGGGAACTGGATAAGAAGGATATTTTCTCACTTTATTCAGGGGGCCTTGTAGCATGGCAATAGCCCTCGCTTTGTGTGCAGAAGGTCCTGGGTTCAAATCCCAGCGGTCCTGTGGGGACTTTCTCAGAGTTTTTATGGCTCTGATCCTGTGGATTCCTTTATGGAATTAAGTCCTGTTGGAGGTCCTGCCAAGAGCATAAAACTAACCGTTTTACTCTTTTTTCTCTTCATTTATTTAGTTATGAGTTATGAAAATTTTTTCAATTTTATTTATTTCTTTACTAGCTAATGTCCCTGTTTGCGGCTGATTGAGAATAACCCCATTGAATTTGATGTGCCTGGATGTAGAAGCGACATGTTTGTTTTGGAGCTCATTTTGCCCCTGAAATATGTTAATTACACTTATTTCCATTAATTCTGCTATATTTTAAACTTTAATAATCTGTGTTTATACATTCCAGTTCACCTTTCAAAGTCTCAGTGAGTGGAGCCAGTCGTGTCTGCAAAGCCGGCCAGCACCTGAGATGGTTTTCCGACGTGTGCAAAGCTTGTGGAGATGTCAGAGTACAATTACTGGCTCCCGGTGCGTCACCTGCCCAGGTCAAGTCAAAGGCTAAAACCTATCTTCAAGCCAAGAAGGCCTTTTTAAAGCACTGTGCTCAGAACGAAATAGGAAAATGGATGCATGTGCCTGTCGAACTAAGCATGTTTTCAAAATGAACATAACCAAATTAGGAATTTACTGTTGTTTGTATATTGATTGTATTCTGCCATATCCAGACCTGTTGCAATGATTTTATAATTGTGTCCATTTGATAAAATCTATTTGTACTTATCCTGTAGAAACTAATTTATGTCAAGACATTTGTATTATAATCATTGCTGTTCAATATACCCGATTGCACCAATAAAACACATTTTGGGGGGAAATCATAGTTTTCAGATAATACACTACAAAAACAAAAATTAGGTTTGAAATGTCCCATTTTTTTTACATTATGTGAAAATATGTTGTTTTTCGCGATGCGCTATTTACGTCAACAAGGAAATACAAATATCAATGCGAGGAAAACTGCGAGGAGGGGTAAAAATCCTGGATTTCCTCGGATCCGAGGAAAATTTTGATCACTGGGAATTACAAGGTCAATCTCATATCACAGCTGTAGATGTAATAGTAGATTTATCTATTTTATCTTATCTAAACAGATGCATGGGTGGTTAGAAAGGTAAGATGACTAAAAACTAAAGCTTAAAAAATGTGCATTTATTTAAGAGGTGAGTGACATGTGGAATGATGGACTTTCGATGCCTTTCACCCCTTGTCTTTATAGATATAAATTTCTCACTTCTAAAAGATTTTACTTGAGCATTCATCAAAAATTTCATTGAAAGTATGGATATGGCAAGTAAACTTGCTCGATCTTTTAATCATTCTAGCAATTTTAATTCTATCCTTTCCCATACAATTGCCCCCCAAGCAGTTACACAAAAGTTCAACAAAGTTTCAATCATAGCTCTATAGATTAATGCGGAAATAGTTTTATCCATTTTAAGTTGATTTAGTTTTCGTAAAAAATATGATCTTTCATTAATTTTCATTAGAGTGTTAGTGACGTGATCATTCCATTGCAATTTATTATCTACAGAAATACCAAGGTACTTATAACAACTTACTTGCTCTATTTCCTCAGCCTTTTTGAATAAAGTCTGAATTTCATTTTTGACCCTTCTAAAATCTATGATAAATTCTTTAGTTTTACTTGCGTTTAAATAGAGAAAATTATTATCACACCAAGAAACAAAATTATCTATTTCGGATTTATGGGATGACCCATTTTCATTCAATATTAGGCCCTGAAGAGTTGTGGTATCAGCAAATTTTAATATAGGTATATTGGTGTGGTCGGAGCTCCTGCAGTCGTTTGTGTAAATAGTAAATAATACAGGGGAGATAACACAAAGGAGCTTCAGTGTTGGTAATAATAATGTTTTATTGCGTCCTGTCTGTTAAAAAATCAAGTATCCAGGCTGCTATGTGTCTGTTGAAATGTTGATAAAAGTTTCTCAATCAACAAGTTCACATTTTGAGACAAGGAATTCCACTGGTAGGGTGGGAGTGATGTCAACCCAGATCAGATGGTGGTCAGAGCCGTGGTCTTTGGTCATTTCATATTTCTCATTTATCTTTGTCTTTTTGATCTTCTGGAAGAAAGGTTGGGCATTGTGATTTGGTTGGAGTGGAGGTTGGTGGTTTGTGTCCGTGTGGGACATGTTTCGGGGCTGCAGCCCTGGTGTGTGGATCTGGTTGTAATCCCCGGCTAAACCTCCTTCCTCTTCCCTCTTTCTTTCATAGTGCATGTTTTCATGTGATTGGTTGGCGAAAAGAACGATGATATTTGAGTGTTCCCCATATACTTGTGTTTATTGTCAAGCCAATGATGGGCAGGTCTTTGGTCCTGTGCACGCGCGGTGGACCTAAGTTCTCAGTTGGGGTGTCGTGATCGGGTAATCGTTGGGTGATGAACTTTGACAAAGTTTCCGGAATTATGATTTTGAATTGTTTTTGTGCAGTTGGTTGACATGTTCGGTGCTTTGTTACTGAAATCGGTTTTTGAAGTTTACGGACATTTATTTGTAATTTTTTGTTGTATATGCAGGTGTTAAGTTTTGTTTTTTTGTCGTTGGATCGGGCATCTGACTTTGACTTAATCGGGAAATAGCCTGAAACTATTTACAAACACTTTATTCATTTTAAATGTTTATCATATATAAGTATTGAGAATCTTATACAAGTACATATTGAATTTTAATTTTAATCAGACGACTGGACAATCTGACCTTTCTGTGTCGATCGCGCCCTAGAACACCAAAAGAAATGAACGGACAGATCTCTGTGGATGAGGACAGAGTGCCTAGTGCGGGGCCAGATGGAGACGCTCCATTCTCTGTTATCCTTGGTTTTGTTTCATTCAGTTTGTTTGGGGCGTCCCAGAGCCAGCTCCGCAACTTCTGCCAATCTTCTTGTGCTGGCTTGTTTATAGGTGACTTGAGGTCAGCGTGTGTGATTTTACTTGTAAGATTTTTAGTATAATATACAAGAATTGAATTTTGTTAGTTGTTTGGAAATAGCTGTGTCACGGGCGCTGAAATGGTGTTCATGTGTCGATGGCGCTCTAAACACTTTTTTTTTCCAAACAAGTTTTTGTCGAAAAATTCATTCTAAACAATTAGTTATAAAGAAATTTGTGTTTTATGGGAGCATTTTGAAAGAAATATGTTCACGACAGCACACATTTTTTCCACTTTCCTCTGATAAAACTCATATAAAAATATTATGATCTGACTAGAAATAAAGGTTTCGTTAGAGCATGTGTGAAAATAGGATGTTACAAGCTATGGGTTTTGGAACAGGCGAGAAAACAAACATTTTATTTCTGTTTGAATTTTATCGGAAGTAAAACATATATAAAGTGAAATAAAACCTCTAAGAGCCAGCATTTTCTAGAAATATAGATTTTACAGCTTGTTGAAATATGAAGGGTCAGCAAAGTTCTAACTTTAAACCATTTTTTTTATTTTTAGACGAAATTTAGATATGACGTAAGCAAAAGGTATTTAATTATTAAGCGAGGTTGTCCAAAGACTATGATAATTGTAACATCTGCGTTTTCAAGGAATACTTGATGATAATGATACTCTAGGTAATATTATAATATTGTCATCTTTACCTCATCCGCTGTCATTGTGACTCCTCCCTCATTGACATGATTGCAAAACTTGTGACGTCTTGAAGAATCCACCTCGAGCAATGTTTTCTTCACACATTGAAGACTGAGGGCGCCCAGCATGAGGCTTGTCTTCAACTTCAAGACGGATAAGGCCGGCCTGCTTTGAACAAAGTACACCAATAATAAACCTGTTGTTTACTCATAGCATTCTCACCGTATGTGGCAACAATATTTTAGTGAATTTCTGTTGGATTTTTTTCAATTTGTAAGCAGAAATCGTACTAGTGCTACACATCTGTGTCGATAGAGCCCTAAAACAGCAACAAACAAACAAACAAATCTGTTAGATTTTTCATACTCTCTCACCTTTACCTTTGACTATTCTTCAATGAGGGTCACCATGTTGAATCCTATGTAGCAATGTTATTCATATAATTGAGGTGCTGATAGGTTGTGCAAAAATCGTGCTTTAAATTTCCTATTGCACACATTCATTTGAAAGATATTGATTGGTTCAATAGTTATGCTAATTTTCACATTACTTTCTCTGTTACCTTCACTGTATTCAAACGATTCATATTTGAATAAATTCCAGGTCTCTTCTTTCCCTGCCATATTTTATATCTCTTCATATTTTATACAGCTCAAATTCATCTATTTTACATTGTTTCAACATTGCAAGAACAGACTCAGTGGGTTCAATGAATTGCACGTTTATTACAATGAGTTAAAAGTCATGAACTAAGCGTTTTCTGAGATCGATTCAGGAAATATGTGTTTTATCCCAGCATGGTGTGAGATCTCACGAAATAAAGCACCAAAACTTGAGTATTTTGAAGAAAAAAATCGAACCACAGCCGTTCTCAATATGTTTTGAAAATTAATATATTCTAATTCATTCAAAAAACTACCTCTAATATAAAATCAATATTTTGTCACAAATTAGAGGATGCCTTTTTCTATCCAAATATTAAATAGAAAATGTTCGCGCCAAATAAAAAAAAAAGGTTTTATCAGAGCACACTGGAATAGTGAAAGTACCCAGGTGTTTTGGAACTCATTTACTACTAAACCAAACATATTATTAAAGATTTTCAAATATGAAATTTACCACAAGTATAATGGTGAAAAACATTTTTACTCACTGCAAACGATACTGAATCCCTCAATAGCAGATAGAGCCAGTATTTAGCCATTTTACAATATCTCATTATATCGACATGAATAAAATTAACTAAATTCAACAACAAAATTTACACATTCCACAACATTATAACGAAATCACAAAGATAACTTGAAAGTTATGTTCAAAGGAAATGAACGATTTGATATTAGTACTCAATACAACCAAACCAGCGAAACATATAAATATAATACGTAATATTATTAGATTATACCCATTATATATCAATAAATATTTGTATGTATGTACGTCTTTACATGCGTACGTACATGCGCATGTATGTATTGTGTATTTGGTGGGTGTATGTATATATGTGGTGGGGGGGCCTCGTGGCAGAAGCTACTGGGTTCGAATTCCGTTGGCAACGTGGGATTTTTTCCTTTGAACTTTCTCAAGTTTTATGGCTCTGACCCTGATGATTCCTATGGAATCGGAGATGAAATATGATTTGGAGGCCTTTGATATGACTTAAAATGTGCTGCCAAGGGCGTAAAACTAACAACTTTAAACTTTTATGCATGTATGTGGGTATGTATGTATGTGTGTATGTATATATGTGTATACAGTAAAACCTCATAACGCCAACTGTGGGACAAGTGAAAGCTCGCGTTATAAAGAGAATGGTGGTATAACGAAAATAATGCAAAACAAGGGAAGTCAGCAGTTTATCAATACTAGACTACATGACAGAAATTACGCAGTTAGCCCCCTTATTCTTCTCAATTAGATAATAACCCATCGTTTTGTGTGTATTGAACTTGGAGTGACCCACCGGTGAAGAGAGTTTGTGGCTTGTGGGTGGAAGTGGATTTCACACAGGCGGTATGACGAGAGATATTTAGGTTACTTTATTCACGAATGTAAATGATGAACCATTGGCGGATGGCAGTATAATGAGTTATTTCACTCTTTTTGTATAGTATCCGTTCCGTACCACAGCGATAATCAGACGGTGTGCGGGAATGGCGGTTTAGCGGGGAGGCAGTATAATGAGGTTTTCTTTCTTTCTTTCTTTATCAATAACCTTTTAGTACCTTTCGGTGTAAGGTTATAATGAGGTTTTACTGTATATATATGAAGGTATGTGTATATGCATGTAGGTATGTATTTGATATGTATGTTTATTGAAATGATGCGGTTCATGTCATGGTTTTCTTATTCTCTCGTTGAATAAAAAAAAATAATAAAAAATTTTAAATAATTATTTTTAAAGAATAGCAAAAGTACTTAATTGTTTTGGAACTCATTTACTACTAAAGCAAACATAATACGCTTCTTCCCTTTTGAAACGGAGGTTCTCAATAGGACGAAAGTGAAACTAGCCTTTACCGCATGATAACATCTCAATTTGTTTTCATATTGTGATATTTTAAAGAAAGGCAAACTGTGACGATTTACCATGTGAAATTTTCTCGATATTTTTGTTTGATTTCTTGAATTCCTTGTGAAATGAGGCATTTACTACCTGATAACAAGGAAAATATTGAGGAATCGGACATCGATGTTGCCGATACTAAATTCCATAAGCTCATGGGAAACACTTTTGGTAGTTGTTTACTGTCAAAACTTTGAAATTTTTTAAAACTTACTGAAGATATTTTTAAATAGCTAAGTAACAGAGCTGAATTTACCCCTTGACTTATGCCTTCAATATCTGTAGGCTGTACGTTTATTGTGCTGATTGAAACCAAGTGATTAAATCATGGTTCTTTCTGTTATTCATTATTATTTCCTGGTTTACCTTTCAGTGTCCGGTTTAAAATCATTGTAATAAAGTGCAAATAGAACTTTTTATCAATCCAGCCATGCAATCATTTGGAACAATGTAATAATACCGTAGCCAAATGAATTCTTTTGAATTATTTCAAGATAATCCTTGACATCTGTGTAATGTCATGCAGTGGCTGTCATTCTTCTTTTTTTTCTCTGGACCCTCAAAAATATATTCAAATTTGTCAGCAAAGATTCTCTCTTTTATACTATAAACTTCTTCCCTATGTTGTTAGCTGCTTCAATAGTGAGGGGACGTCTGTAGCACAGTTTTTAAGTCCCATGCCAGCCGTGTGGCGGGCACTGAAATGATCTACCTGTGTCGATAGAGCCCTAAAACAGCAAAAAAAAAACAAACGAACCTTTTCAGAGTTTTCATGGCTCTGGCCTGGATATTCATGTGGAATCTTCTCAAGTTCTGTTGAACCGAAGTAAAACTTTTTAAACCTCTAGAACTTTTTTTACCCGTAGTGTGAATACAAAATCTCTAAACTTTACGTTTGGCATTCCATAAGTACTACTATTGTTTGTAGGGACGTTTTCAAAGGAGGTCACGTTTCGTTGAGTACTTTTTTGTTTATCATTCTTTTCTTTCTCTGCACAATATCAAAATGTTTCTGCTTTCGATGTAGTCGAACATAATAAGTCGAAATTTATAAACATAGAGATACTGGTATCATTATCAAGGGCAGAAATTCCTCTCTATAAAATTGTCTTGAAAGATTGAGTTGTTGGTATTGTATTGGCGAATGAAGTTGGTAGGCGTAGTATGTCAATGATAAACCTTAATAATAATAATAATATACACATTTATATTGTGCCTTCCCTCGTAAGAGCTCAAGGCGCATTACAATAGTAATATAAACACAGTACATATACAATATATTATTTACATA
>JARBEQ010035805.1:2019-15467 GCA_030265355.1 Tritonia tetraquetra | reverse complement strand
ATCCACAGAAATCCAGCCTCATAGTGCTGGCCCTACACTGTAATGGTAAAAGGGAATTGGATAAGAAAGAAGAAAGTTATAAGATGACAAGCGCAATTGGTCAGTACTGTTGAATGGAGCCTAGCCACCCACTTGTTAGTACTGGAATGATCATAGTCATAGCTGGACTTATCCCTCGCTCGTCAGGTAACCTAGGTCTTCTGCTGACTGTTTTGATGTTACAGTGCTTGCTGTGAATAATTAAGACAAGAAGTCTCCTTTCGTACTGGGAGAGCTTTGGGTCGTACATATGGTCTTGACCTTGATATGAAATTAATCATGAAGAGCCTATGCAATGAACCAATCGTTTATATGACAAATAGTCATTTTGTTATAAGATTCTAATTAATCTTAATTAAAGATTCAACATTGAAAACATGAAATTGGCGTCCACAAATTCCTATTTAATCAAGAATATGTCTAAGATCAATTACAATAATTCATGGGAAAGACTGTATTAAAGCCTGTGTGATGTGCCAAGCTCAAACACACTGAACAGGGGTGGAGGACTTACGACCTGACAATTTGCACTCTCAGGCAAATCAAATCCTCTGCCCCCATAAAATCAAAGTCTTTGAATTTCTGTGAATGGTCATCAATTTAAATAAGTAACTGAGCAATAGCCTAGTTGAAAATCATAATATAAAAAACTAATCATATCTCCCTCCAGGAGAGCGAATTAATTTTTTTTCAAAATTCGATATGATTAATATGAACACAATTCCTCACCCATACAGATAGCAGTCCCTGTGTCTTGACAGCCGGGGAGAATCATATTTGCTGCGATGCTAGCATTCTTCAACAATTCAAGAGCTACAAACTTGTCATTGGAGGAAGCCTCTGGATCTTTCAAAATGTTAGCTAATTGCTGTATGTAATCATGGAAAAAATAAACAAATGATTATTTAATAATAATAATAATAATAATGCCCTACACTGTAATGGTAAAAGGGAATTGGATAAGAAAGAATAAGAATAATAATAATAATAATAGATCTTTATTGTCCAAATAGGAAATTCATCTTGGTTTACATTTAATATCTGTGAAGAAAAAAATTGTACACAGTGAAAATGATTTTTCAAGAGCATATATATAAAAATCAGCAAAATAAAAATATTCCCAATAAATTATTCCTTAAATCCAAGTGAAAAATATTCTCATGATATTGACATGACAAAACCCCTACAGAAATCTGTAGAAACGAACTTTCACTTTGTATTCCCTTCAAAACCCTACATGCTTGGTCCTATGGATAGTGAAAAAAGAGTTTGAAAATAGAAAGACTTCCAAGAAAAAAAGGATAAACCAAAAACATAAAAAACAAACAAACCAAGAGTAAAAACTAGAGCAAGGCAACCATCAACAAACCTGTAGATGAGCTGGCCGTAACAAATGTGCAATGTCCACCATGGCTGTCTCTGCTATCAAGGTCAAGGCCTCTGGTTCAACGGTCACCACTTTCTTTCCTTTCACTTCCATAGTAGAGACATAATCACCTGTTGGAATGAATAATACTTTGCTACTATTCTTATCACTTGCTGTTAGGTTTATAGTTCAATTGCAGTTGTGCGAACTGCTTTATGTATTGTGCTCTTTAGTGCAATGAATGGTAAAGTATTCTCTGTAAATATTCCCACTGAAAATAGAGGAAACAAAACTGCTTAGGACTGAAAATGATTCAGCCAATCTCAATATGAGCAACTATAATAACACATTCATCCACAGATTTTAAAACGCTAATAAGAAACAAACCCGGATCTAAATTTAGAACCCTTTCCATCAAAGTAAATAAAAATATGAATTGCTGGTATCAATTAAAGGCACTATGTATCATGTTTCTACAAGTACTTGCCGCCACTTGTATCGCACAGCCTGCTTTTTCTAATCTATTTCATCCATGCATCGTATAGTGTTGTATTATTTGTGATGATAATTCAACTAATTTCATGTATGGTATGCGTTGAAAAATAACTCGTTTATGACACTTAGTGATTCGATTTCTCAAAACAGCACACCCACCTGTGAGCTTTTTCCACTTCACATCATGTTTCTGTTGTGTCTCCAGTATGTCTTGGTAATGAAAAGGTTTTATGTCCGTGTTGGAGGCCATGCCCATAGCTGGTAGTGCTCTCTCTTTCATACATGAGGCCAGTAGACTTGCTACCCGCCTAATGCAGGGCTTGCCTTTCGAAAGAATATGCATCTGACGAGAAATGTTTAAAAAGAGAAATCATTAAATACTTTAGCAGTTTAGGAAGAGTAAATCTTAACTGCCTAGATTTCAATAAATCATTGAATTGATTATTATGATCTTATGGTCTCGGGTTGCTCTTTCTGATGTCCTAATGGAAAACAGACCAGTGAGAAAGTGATGAGAACGTGAGGGAGATGTATGTGAAGTCACTCTGTTTAGGGCCATACAGTTCAGCACATAGGCACCCTCACTGACATCCTAACACTGACAGCCGTTTTCCACCGGGTTGTCCTTTTACTTATACGGTGTGTGCACAGCGCGCCACCGACGTCAGGACTCTGTTTTTTAAATAGTAGTAGTAGTAGTGGCAGCAGCAGCAGTAGTGGTAGTAGTAGACTGACAATGAGAATCTATGCAAAAATCATATGTGTGTTGTCTGGGGTGGGAAAGATGACGCAGTGTGTATGGGGAAATGTGTAGCATGTGAGTGAGGTAAAAGTAAGAAGGGAGAGAACCCTATCCGATATCCCGACAGACATATTTGATGGAGCACGTTGCATCCCAAAAAACGGACCGGCTTCAAGGAAGTCAGTCGGGTGTCTGCTAATATGCACCTCTCACCTCTCATTTTTCTCAAAACTGCTTGCAAAAACACTCTTTTTGATACAAGATTTGTAAAGTTCAGTCCTTTTCGATTGTACACAAGTGGACGGTGACGGGGGATATAAGCTCACGAAACTAATGAACCACCTTTATTGGGTGGCTCAGTAGCCCGGTTGATTAGAGCGTGGGCTCTGACTCTGGTCTCGGTGGTGTGGGTATGCAGCGCAGCAGTGTAGGTTCGATTCCTACTGTCAACAGTCCTCTTTTCTTCTTCTGTGGCAATTTTTCTGTATTTTCTGGCACTTCCACATTTTCCATCCTTAGTTGAGAATAAAGTAAGGCAAAGCAACATCAATGAATTAATCTCTGCCAAATTTCATTCAACTAAGACACCTTCACATTGACTTTGTGACTGGACTGGAAGGACAGGGTAGAACTGTCTATCTAATCTGGGCTAAGACTAACAAGACTAAGGACATCGGAACGGTGCACAATCATCTGATTATTATGCACTACGTTATATTATGTCTACTCACATTTCAAACAGGACAGCAACAGACAGTCTAACTGTTGTCTGAACTTGAAATGAACTTCGAGGACGGGTTGATAGACCTCTGTAACAATAACAAATTTAAAACTTCGAAACAAGTGTTGAAGACATTGACCTAAAATGAAGAGGTCAACTTCGGTTTCAAATTATATCGTAGAGTTGATTGGAATTCATGAGCTTACTAAAAAAAGATTATCTTGGAAATTTGTTTATAAGAAATAAAGTGAATCTTATCGTCAAGATATATGACGATTTTGGTAAAGTCTGAAAACTAGATTTGAGATGGATAATCTCGCCTAAATTATTGTTTTTCGTAAATTCTATGAGACTAATGTACATTTTTTTCGCTCTTCTGTGGCAGAAACAAAGAAAATACGACAAAAATGTCCATCTTTATTATTCACCATTTTGCACAAAACTTCGAAGAAAATTGAAATTACTTTGGTACAGTACATACAGGACTCTTAACCTGCATGCATTCAAAGGAAATGTGAAATATCTCCAGAGGGGTCTTAAAGTATGGTGCATTCTTGAACGTTAAAAATGATATTGAACTTGAAACCCTTCTTCTTTCTTATAAAATCCAATCTTAGTCTATTGTCCTGCTTGCAGAAAGGCCCTTTCTGCTGATTGTGATACAATACAGTTAAAATCTCTAAGCTCCATGTCGGTTTTGACCTGTACTGTTGGCATTGCTCCAATTTAAATTGCAGCATGATTTAGTTAAAATGCATTCAATATTAACATTCGGCCTAAGTGTAAACTGAGCAGATTTTGACTTTGGGACCTAAACATGTCTGTTCAAAACAGCCAGAATCCTGTCAAGGGCCCTAACATTATGATTAATAATCTGGCCATGTCCTTCGTCCTAATAATGATTCTGTTAGTTATGGTGTTTAGTCTCCTTCTCATCAAACTCAAAATGTTTGCTTCATATAGTAAGGGGTCAAGGATTGTTATTAAATCCTATCGGCAAGGAAAAGTAAAGAACTGGAAAGGACTTGGTCCCTCAAACATAGTTCGATTCTAATAAATTACCTGATGAGATGAGGTTTCAATATGATGATTCGTCACGTTTAACTTATGATGGACCACCCCCTGAACCTAAGCACCATGACAGTGGCTAAGGCTGCCTTTATTTTTAAAATCCTTCCCACCCGTGAAATTTCAGGGCCAACTACAGTATTACACCAAGGAAAGGGAAATTACTCTAATTTTTGCACTTATTATTTCAAAAGAAGTTACTGAGCCAAAAAAAATCACTAGAAATACTGTGTCGGCAAAATACAGAGTAATCACTACCCCCCAAAATGCAGAATCTTCACAGAATCATTACATACGATTAGAACTAACCGCCTCGCAACGCTAGACCTAATAACGAGTGTCAACAAACTTAAATATTTTTTTGTGGTAAATGCTCCCATTTAATTTTTGTGATTAAAGCAGAGTGTAGTGTAACTCTTTATCTGTTAAGATACGATAGTTACATGTAATGAAAATGAAAGTATAACAGTGCTACGGTCGATTATAAACTGTGAGCTCTAGCGGTTGCAGCTGCCCGCATCATGGTGAGACTGCAAAATAAAATTATCTGCCCGCATTGGGTGGGAAGGGGTCCCAGTGGCACAGAGGTACGGTTCTCGCCTCTGAAGCGAAAGGTACCGGGTTTCGAATCCTTGAAACTCGGTGAAAACCTATTAGCCACTCCCCAAATCCTCCTATTCATGTAGGTGGGATCGAGAACCTAGTCCTATCGGAGACGGACAAATAAGCTCAGAGGTCCCGTATGCACATTGCGCACGTTAAAGAACCCTTGGCAGTTTAAAAAAATCGATAAGAGTAGGTCGCAAGGTTCGGGCAAAATTAATTCCTACCACAAAGGTCACAGTGGGTTGATCACCTGCTTGGCTTAATATCTTGATCCAGAGAAATCTAGCCTCATAGTGCTGGCCCTACTATGGTAAAAGGGAATTGGATAAGAAAGAAAGAAAGATTGGGTGGGAAAGGGTTAACAAAATGTTATTTTCCCCCAGGTTTTTTTCACTTTATTGGGTATAGGTCTGTCATTTTTTTTACAGAGATATCCTTTCTAGATCCTTGAAATGTTCGACACATTCTCATAGCTTTTAATTTGTTGTTTTTTCAAGGTTTCTTTGGCCATAAAAAAAAAGTTATATTTATATTGTTTGAGGTTTAACACCCGTTTCAAACATACAGGTTATTATATATAAAGTTTAAAGGCGGTTCAACAGAACTTGAGAAGATTCCACGTTATCTCCAGGGCAGAGCAATGGAAAACAATCCTGCATCAGGTGGGACTCGAACCCTGTCCTCAGTGTCCAAAGTCGAGTGACTTTTAAGCACTGAGCTAGGGAATTTAGGGATGCCACCTGGCCACCTTTTCTGTCTATTTTATCATGTGACTTTTTTAATTTTTTATTCAGCTTCAATCTTGCCCTGTAACTTGCTTTAACTTTAATCTTTTGAATCTCCACCGGGTAGAGATGCATATTTTTGCATTTCATCATATAACAAACATAGTGATAGGTTTGTAACAAACATTTGAAGAGTTCTGTCACTTTCACAAAACGCATTATGTACATATTGAATTGAACAGTCAAGATGCATGTTTTATAACCTGTGAATCTTGAAAGAGCAACACTCGAATGTTTAGAAATAACTTAGTAAATTATACTCATGCCCAGACTAAAAAAACAAGATATTTCTTTGATTTTGTGATTTTGCCCATGGTGTGTTTTGATGGAATCATTCATTTTTCAAGTGGTAATTCTTTTATATCTCTTTTTAACCCTTTTTTTCAGGTGTCCCGAGAGCAGGAAAATGGAAGAATTAGCGGATCACAGTGTTGAAAGGAAAGATGAACATCACATCACCACTAGTGCAGGTCATCCCCTCCCAACATCCGCTGAGTTAGAAAAAGTTGATACAGAAAACACAAGATCTATTCAGAATTCAGCGGCTGAAGATGGTTCAGGAAAAAAATGTGCTGAAGAATTGAAACAGAAAACAGAGAACACAAACTTAGAAGATGATGAAAGTGACATGGATGATACTGCTGAAAAGTGTGACGTGCTGGAGGTGAAGGTAAAGGAGGATGTAGACTCTGATGGTCATACAGAGAAAGATCCAGAGTTATTTGTTCGTTTTGAAAAGGAAGCACAGTCAAACATTGACTCAGTAGGTGGTGAAGGATTGAATGATGCAACCACGGAAAAGCAACCGGAATTAGATTCTTCCAATAAAAGTAAATCAGTGACCAAAGACGTCGTCAAATTGGATTCAGAATTGAATAATGAGTCAGACAAAGACGCAGGTGATCCTTCATGTTTTGAAAAAGAAGAAAAGGTAGATGTGAAGAGTATTAGAAAAACAGATTTGTATCGCAACCTTAGTCAGAAACGGTTAAGTTCCAACAGTCTTCAAATGCAAATGATGAAACATCCACTGCTGCCCCCGTGTCAGTGTAACAAGAGAAAATGTGGTGATCAGTTTTCGTTTGATACACGCTCAGGTATCCACAGCAGATTTTGGACTATGAACATGTATGACAGGCGGGAATGGATCAACGAGCATTTATTGTACCTCAAACCAAAAAGCAGAACCAACAATCCTGTATCTACATTACATGAAAGTCATCGCAAGTTTTATCTGCCTAATCTATCAGGAAAGATTGAGGTGTGCAGGAGAATGTTCTTCTCTACACTTGGCTTTAAAGACGAGGCAAAATTTTTACAAAATCCCAAGCTCCTGAACAAGAAAGGTATGTTGTCACGAACAAGGAAAAGAAAATGTATCATGTCTCGGAAAAATTTGCGTGCGGTTGAAGACTATTGTAAAGAATTGACTGAACAGCACGGGGACACAGAATCTCCTGGGACAAGTAATCAGGTCGTTATCCCCTCTGGGTTTAGCTTGAGGGATATGTACAATGATTTTTGTGTAAAGAAATCAATTTCCACATTTGGATACCATAGATTTAGGCAAATCCTTGAATTGATATTAAGAGGGGAAAGTGTAGAGGATTCACAATTTGCAGATTTGAGGGACGATGATGACAATGTTGATGAAGAAGATAATGACACTTGTAATAAGAAACAAAAAAAGGTGAAACCAGACAAACCTAGTGCTCCTGTAAGGAAAAGGGAATACAAAAAGAAATCACAAAACCATTTAACAAAGAAGACTATTCTGAAACTTCCATCACTGAGCGAAATTAGAAAGTCTAATTTTAATAAAAGAAAGCGCATGGAAGTTACCCACAATGATTCTGCTAATAAGAGGTACAACTTTCGCGATAGTATATCTGTGCTGAAAACTTACTGTGAGGATGATTTAATGGAAAGTGAAATGCAAATAGACACCTATGATGATGTGATAAGTGAAGAAATTAAAGATGACAAGAAACCAATTCAACCTTTGAAAAGGAAACATAGTCTGACGAAGTATTCTTCCATTGGAAAAGGTAAAAAGAAAGCAAAGAAGGGTTTGGATCCTGCGAAAGCAATAAAACCTAGGAACAAGAAGAAAAAGAGTGCATTGAGAGAAGCCCAGATAAAATTCACAGAATCAAGAAAAAAATCGGGAAGCAATCACCCTGTGTTGCCCCCGTGCAAATGTAACTTTAGAAAATGTTTTGAAAAGATACAAGAAAATCAAAGGCAAGTAATACACAATGAATTTTGGAGAATTTCTACAAAACAAGAAAAAAAGAAATGGATCCAAAATCATATTATGCATTGCAAACCAAGGTCTCGATCAAATTTTATTAAATTTCCCAGAAAACACCTTTCAAAAAAGTATTTTTTCCCATCTGAAGACGGCAAATTGGTGGGGGTGTGTCGTGTTTTTTTCATGAGAACTCTTGGCTATCATTCAAACATGACTATAGAATCCATGGATATGGGAGCTGAGATTAATATAGGAGAAATACAAACGGAACAATCAAATGAGGTCTCAGGAAGGGGGGATGTTGATTTGAGTGCTGATGACGGAAATGGTTCTGATAAAGATACTGATGGTAATAGTTTAGACCAAACTGCCTCGAAAGATGTTAGTGGAGAAACAAATGACAATCATGATAAACGTATATGCAAGGAGGAAGAGACAAATCACTTGGATGAAAATGAGGGCATTGAAGGACCGCTTGGTCCAAAGACTGGAGAAGAAGGTTGTAAGGTCGTTTATTTTACACCTGAAATTGAAAGAGAAGAAGTTGAAAAAGCAGTAGATCCATCTATTCGCAGAAGGCGGCCTTTATCACTAAGGAATAGCAAAGAACACCATCCTATGGGGGAACCTTGCACTTGTTCTAAAAAATGCCCAGAGAAAATCTCCCAGGACCGGAGAGTGGCTATTCACGAACATTACTGGTCCTTGGTAACATACAATCAAAGGAAACAGTGGATCTTGGAACATATCAAAAGGGAGATACCAAAACGACGTACAGTATTAACCGGTCCCGTGAGAAAGAAAGAGACCAGAAAGTGTTACCTTCCTGACTGGGATGAAAGTAAAGTAGATGTGTGTAGAGGATTTTTCCTGTCCACGTTGGGTTTCAAATGGGACAAAATGATTGATACCATCTGTAAAACAACGCCTCAGGATAGCAAATATGTGCGTGCTGACCAAAGGGGAAGAAGAGCCCCAGTGCACAAACTACCTGACGGTGTTATTGATTGCATGAGGGAGTACCTCGAATCAATCTTACAAACTATACCATATGTACCCCCACAGCCAAGAGATCCACTTAAGTCCAAGAAAAAGAAAAACAAGACCCCTGCTCCGGCACAAAGTGGTCTTACAATCAAAACACTGTATGCTGATTACAAAGCTAAACACCCAAACCAAAAAGTGAGCTATGCAAGTTTTAGAAAAATCCACTGCCAAGTCAGGGATTTATTTAAATCTCAAAATCCAGGATTTGAGAACGAGCAAAGAGATAATGTTGATGCTGCATCTTCCCTAATCAACGATTCCCATCAACACTCAGACATGTCAGCATCCCCTGGTAGTGACAACGGTTTTGCGTACGATTCCACAAATACACACGCTGATACCAGAAGAATAAACTCAACCATTACTCCATTACAGTCTTGTATGTACAATGATCAGCCCCAACTCCTTAATTTGTCGCAGACAGACGCTATTTCTAAACATGGTCACAATGAAAGCAATCGTTTTGGCCCGGATGGAATCAAATTTTCAAAGGCACAAGACTTCCATTTACTTCCGTATTCAACGTATGATAAAACCTCCACCAAAGGACACAACATGTATCAATTACCTGGTCATTCCTCTGCCAACATTATGCCTCAGTATTCCTCATCTCAAAACAACCCTCTTGACCCCTTCTACATGGCATCCTCCTCACAAGCCATGTCTAATCCCATGGCATATTCCAATCTACACTTTCCCCCTGAGCTCATCAGTCATCCTCATTTACATCATCATCCTGCTCATCATCATCCTCATCTGTACCAAACTACTTTTCCCTATCGTGACCATCATAACAGATTCTCTAGTTCTGTGTTACCTCAAGCATTGAAGGAACATGATCACAACCATCACTTCTACAACCCTCAAATGGAGTTTGGACACGATCATCACCACACTGGTGTGGATAATAATATGTTTCCTTTCAAGGACACATTGAGCTATGCATCATTTAATTCAGATAACGTTACTCACTCTCCTGTTCACAACCAAATCTCTAATCAGCTGTCTTATCCGACAAATAATGTAAGCAACATGATGGAACAAAGAAATGGAAATTCTAATCAAGGAATTTCTGTTGGCAGCTTCATTGAAAACCCCAGTAACTCTAACGCAAACCCGGCACCCACCATTAAAGTTCCAGGAAATGATTCTGAACAGTTTGAGGGTGAAGGACCTTCAGGAGAATTAGTGGATAAGTCAGAGCAGGACCAAAAAGTGAAGAAAAAAGCAAGTAGGAAACGTAAAAAGAATGACGGAACTCCCAAAGTTAAACGAACTCGTAAAGTGCGTCCGCTTTCAAACAGAAATTCTAAAGAACATCACCCAATGCTGCCAGCTTGTACGTGTGGTAAAAAATGCTTTGAAAAAATATCCCAGAAGCAAAGAGAAGTGATTTATGAGGCATTCTGGGAACTTGGATGTTACAACAACCGTAAACAGTGGATTGCAGAACACATGAAAAGAGAAGATCCTAAAAGACGCACAAATCTCGAATCACCAGTGATGAGAAAGAAAGAAACTCGGAGATTCACACTTCCTGATCCATCAGAAAATATGGTTGAGGTGTGTAGGCTGTTTTTCTTACACACATTAGGCCTAAAGTGGGACAAGATTATCGGTACCATTTGTAAGACGACAGCAAGAGACGAACATACAGTGCCTCCAGATATGAGAGGACGGAAACCACCGGCTCACAAACTGAATGAAGAAGTGTCACAATCTGTAGAATCGTATGCAAAAGCCTTGGTACAAGCAGCAAAACCTGAATATCTGACTAATCTTCAACAACCGGATAATCCTAAGAAATTTACCCTTGACACGTTTATCCCCTATGGACTCACCATGAAAAATTTACACCAAGACTACAAGGCAAAGCATGCCAGTCATAAAGTTAGTTATGAGAGTTTCAGGAAAATTTTCCGCCAAATCCGTAGGATTGTCTTGGATCCAGATTCGGCAGATGTTGAAGAAAAGGAAGATATTTCCATTGAAACAGAGTCTGCAGACCCTGAAGCAGAGCAAGGGACCATCAATGAGACCACTGGTCACATTGATACCAAATTTTAGTTTTTAGTGGTTTAGTATATATCTTGTTTTATAGTGTCAGTTGTTGAAAAAAATAGATCTTTAACACTTAAGCGGCCAAGATATTTGAAGTTGAGTCAGTTTTCATTATTAAAATCATTTCTAATCTATAGTCCAAAACTCAGACAAAAGTTGAAAAGATATGATATACATCTTCTTTTACAGAATAAAGTTTGTACCATTACCTGCAACATGAAGAGAGAATTTTGTAATATATTTACAATACAGTGAAAGTCGGTTATAATGAGAGGTGGCTTCCAGGCAAAATCCAGACGTTATTCCAGAGGTCTCGTTATTTCCGACAAAGGGAATTAACCAAATCCTCTATTAGTTGCCTGTAATTCACTAATATCTTAGGGACTTAATTAATCATTCGACGTGTATGCGCGTGCCGAGATGCCAGTCTGCCCCCTCTCAATCTCAAACGCCTGTGCTTTGATGACACGGCTATATTATTATGGTTGAATTAGGTACAGTTTCCTGACACGGTAAGACAAAACCAGGAAATGAAAAAAGAAAGAAAGAGAGTAGGGATGGTGGTTATGGAGTTCTTGTTATTACCGAGGCTCCGATCGTAGAGTCGTTATTCCAGTTATTTATTATATAGTATAGCGTTATGAAGGGAAAAATCATGGATTTATACTTTTCTCATTATTGCAGAGGTCTCGTTATTTCTGATGTCTTTAAACATGATGATCCGCTGTATTATTTTTAAAATATAATTTTTAATGATGACAAATGTGTGGGGGTTTTTAATTTTCTGCAAGATGTAATTAGATGGTTCCAAATAAGGGGATTAAAGCGATATCCTTCATTTTAAAAGAAATTCCTTTCTTGAGGTTGCAGGTATGTCTTGACAATTTTATGCAAATGACAAAGTTATGTTGGACAGGAGGTGCCCACCTCTCTCAAAAATAAAAAATGGAGAAAAGGGGAAGACGATTAAAATTTTGAAATTAACTGTATTAACGACTGATATTGTCTTGAAGCAAAATCTCTTTGTGTTCTTATTGTTGTTTATTGAGCCAAAACGTACAGTACTCAGAATGAGCTTTCTGACCATACCAAATACTCAGGGGTCTATCAACAAGTATGCATGTTGTCAATTGCCCAAAGACAATCTAGCAATGATGAGAAATATCTCGGATATCCCTCACTTCAAAACACATTTAGTACTTTTTGTTTAATTTTGACTGTCAAGAGTAGAAATGTTTCTACTTAATTGGCCTCATTTTAAAAAAAAACATAATTTTTATGATTTTTCTTAAAAACTGGCTTAGTGATTACCGTGGTCTGCCTTAAAGATTCATGCTTGCTCTGAGTCTATCGGCAGTGAAAGTAGCAAGATGAGACCATCTATGAAGTATTCAGCTTTTTTATACGAGGGCTATTATTAGGTTTTGATTCAATGGTTAATGTTGAGCAGAAAATCTCTATGAAATTCAATTGATGTGAATGGCAAAGTTCGAAGATTGGTTGTGTGTCACTGTTATGGTAGAAATTTCAATTGATATGGAGGAGTATTGCATTTAAGATGAGAGTCCTTGAAATTAAACTCAGGTTATTATTAATATCAACATGATTTTTTTAAATTGTGGACATTGTAAGCACTCTCATTCTAATTCTATACATAATTTTTAAATTTTTAAAAATTTTGACATTGGAGAAATTAAATTTCAATATGTTAGAGGACTGTATGTTTCCTTGCTACTTCTACTGTATATGATGATTTCCTGAATAAGTGACGAATAGATTCAATTGTTTTAAATTCAGTGACGTTAAGACCTGAAACTGTGACAAAAGTTTGTTAGTGATACAGAACGAAGTACATATTATTCAGAATGTTGTTCTTAAAAAAATCTTATGAATGATGGATTTTACTGGTGAGTATTATGGTATGATTGGATTCATATCATGTAGGTCATATTGTAAACTATATTATAATCAAGATGTGTACTTTCTCAGACTTCTCGAATCACTAACGTTTTGTCCCAGCTTCATTCAAATTTCCATGTGAAACAGCCTCTGGGTGCCAATAGATGGAGGAACGGGGAGAGGACATACGTTTGAAATACCACAATGATATTATTACTGTACACTTGTTTGATGTATTCCTTGTATATATTTTTGTATTATGAAACAAATAGCATACATAAGATTGTGTTGAAACTGAAGAGGATAAAACATATCAGAATATTATCTGTAGATTTATTTTTTTATATTTTTGTATTTTTTTTACT
>JARBEQ010035584.1:0-15476 GCA_030265355.1 Tritonia tetraquetra | reverse complement strand
AAAAAAGTGTTTGCTATTTTAAGGTTATTTCGGATGCAGAAATCTTGTAATACTTCCCCATTGTCACTTTCTGTATTTTCACCATTTATGGTCCATTTATTATGAATATCTTTGTGTTTGAAATTGATTTTTCCTTTGTTTTTCAGAGGAAATCACTTCAGTGAGGGATGTATTGTCGATAAACAATAATTCATTGGCCGCATTTATGACAAATGTGCTACCTACCTCAGAAGCTTGTAGTAACCTTGCCCGAACAGATGTAAGCAATGAAAAGGAGGTATAGCATTACTGGTTTTTTTTTGTTATTGAGGACTTAAATCTTGTTGGGGTTTTTTATGAAAAGGGGCTTCTCACAGAGAAAATTTCTGAACAGTTGGGGCTCAAATTCAATTTGCGAATTTTACATCAAAAGTTTTTCTTGGAGCATTCTATCTTTCATCTGTTAGGTATTAACTTCTTGGGTTTTTTTACATGCGTTTTGGGGTTTTCACAGATTTTTATCCAAAATCTGCCAAGATCAGTATTTTTTTCTGGACTTTGTCAGGATTTTGTTTACTTTGACTTTGGCAGGTATGGCTATGACCATGTGCTCTTGGTGTGACAACACTCTTTTCAGATTTGCAGATAACTAACTTTTTTGGTGATAAGGATCTAATACTTTTTAACTTTATTCAACCAGAACCACGCAATTGAGGCAGTAAACAATTGATTTTGAGTTTGTAATGTATTTGTTTGTAAGATCTTTTATGAATTTGATTTCAATAGTTATTATTTGGGTTGAATGTTAACTATGTCAACCTTTATCTTCAAAATCAGAATACAAGACCAGATGTTAAATTGCCCAATCCCATCGGAAAAGAGAGGGCTAACAGCACCTCAAGTCATTCCAGTGCTATCCCGGTAGGTTGAAAATGTTCCACCATTGATTTGTGATGCCATTAAGGGGTTAAGACTGTCGGCTTAGGGATTTTTGCCCAAAGTAATAAATGTTGGGATTTTTACATATTTAAACTGTTTAAATCACCCTGAATACAAAACCGGTAACATTTTTATTGTATCTCACTTTATTTAACGATAAGCCAAGGATATCCACAGCAACCATCATTATTCAGCTGTCTTCCCGATCTTTCACGTCCGTTTTCTCAAATATGTATTTTTATAAATCCAATGTTTTTTAAAATGCTAGAACTCTAAAATTTTCCACATGTTGCTGATATACGTAATTATAAATAGGTGGAAAAAAATTATTTTTATACTATTTATGACTTACTGCGTAATTTTTATTAAAGGCCGATATATTTTTTTCCGAATTTTGTGGGACAAAAAAAAAAAATTCAGCTATTTACAAATGTGGCACCATCCAAGCCTCTCCCCCACAACAAAGTGGGTCACTAAGGAGAGGTCATAGTTTACTAACATAACAAAAATGTTTTTTTAATATCTTGTTTAATAAGGGCGTATTTTGGTCCCTCCATATATTAAACATTACTTTCATACCTTTATGATCTTTAAGGGATATTGCATATATTATTTTTTTTTAAGCAGTCTCCAATTCATGAATAAGACTTGTTATTGTGAAATAGCAACATTTTTATATGATTGATTTTACTTTTCAATGATATTTTGCAATTAAGAGAAACATTGTAATGTACCTTATGTCATGTTTTTTATTCTTTTATTTAATTTCAGATGTCTGTATTGTCAAATAACGGAAACTATCCCATGAGTCCCCTCCCAGACCCTTTCATAAAGGGAAGATCTTGTAGTGTTGGATCTGATTACAGTCAGTCGCCCCTATATATGAGAGCACCAGGTTTTGAGCGTGATGAATTTCAGGTATTTTGCATCACACAGGGCTGCTAATAGTTAGTGGGATTTATGGATGCTTACTGAGTATAGTATAGTTGAGGTTTAGGGTTGTTTCTTAATCAAATTAAGTCACCGTTTTTTCACCCATGTGATGAAATAAATGATAGCATTAGTGATTAGACTATTTAAATACGTCTAGATAATGACAGGTGACAGTAGGTTGAAAACGCTATCATATTTTTTTCTAATAGTGGGATTATTTTACAGAAGATAAATAATTTCATTGAGTTTTGAAATTATGTTTACTGTAAGTGATAAAAAGGGTTTGCGATTGTCACATGTTTGAATTTATATTCAATAAGCTCTCACAGTACTATTTTTATATCTATTGGCAATTAGAAGTTGTGCTTTCCAGTCAGAATTGAGTCAATTACACTTTTTCACTTCGTATTTGTTTTGGTGACAAGTCTTTATACATCTTAATTTTTTAATTATGTATTCTACCCTAACAGCTCAAATTGCGCCAACAACTGATTGCTATTGAGAAGGACACTTGTCTTGATCCAACTGAAAAGTCTAAACGCAAAGAGAATCTCCTCCTCATCCATCAAATTGGTTCCAATGGGGGCCAAAATGCGCTAAATATGGCACTTGGCCAATTAGGAACATCAATGTCCCCCCTTGCTCCTGCGTTTTATCCACCTGGAGATTGTGTAGAGTCAGTCATAGGTTGGTCTTCACTTCATTTTTTAAAGTCTATATCATACTATAATGGAACTAACGTTGAATGTTCTGCCTTCATAGGCTTTTCTTCTTTTTTTTTGGAGGGCTCGAAAATTATGCCCATTGCATATATTTAGACTTATTGTAATGCATGGAGATAATATGAAACTAAAAAAATGACCCGCTATTTTTTATTTGAAATATCAATTTTAACCGTTAAAAAAGCTAGATATAAACGAACCTTCCAACTTTTGTAAAAATATGAATCAGTGTTTAGTGCTCTTATGTGCGGGTGGGAGGCTCTGTTGTGTGAACATTTCTTTTTGTGTGTAGTAGTAGTAGAAAACACAGATCGCCTGTAAACTTTTTGTGTGTTGTCTATAATTTACAGCCCACAGTCTCTTCAAAGCTAATTATTATTCCTTTAAAGTTGTTCATTTTACGCCCTTGGCAACACATTTTATGTCATATCAAACGCAGGACCTCCGAATTATAGTCCATATCCGATAGGAGATTCCATTGGAACCATCAAGTACAAAGGAAAAAATCCTGACATCGCCGCCGGATTCGTTAACTGCTACTCCATTAATCCATTCCTAGAACAGACATGTTCTAGTGTGGGATAATGGTTTGATTGCAATCTTCCACGATGATTTTATCTCATTTGTGTTTGTGCAATGTTGAAAATGTTAAAAGTTTGGTGAGAGGATTCTTTTTATTTGTCGTTGTCACCATGGTGTCAGTAAGATTCAAACTTTAAAGATTGACAATGGTGGCTTTCTTTGTGTGTGCATGTTATTATAAAACACGCTGGATTTTTTCAGGTAAAGCATTGGAGGATGTCCACTTGGAAGACCTTGATATTGCCAGCCTGGAGCGAGAGATGGACAAAGATATTGATACCAATTCGGTCAGCAGCTCCCTCAGTGCTGGTTTATCCACCTCAGGTTGCTTCAGCAACTCTTCAATACCCATTGGCATCCCACCCAGCACTATCCCCCAGCGTGGGAGTATAAGCAGTCTGTCACAGTCACCACCTTCTCCTTTCGGAAGTTTCCCACATAGCATGCAGCCCTTACAACTGCACAAAGATGCTCCAAATGAACATGTGAGTGTTGAATCTTAGTTTGTGGTTAATATTTGTTTGTTAAAAGCATCACAGGTGGTTCAGGGGAGTAGTGATGGTTTGTATTTGTACCTGACACTGAAAGGTAAAACAGGAAGTGAGAAAGAAAGGATTTGGAGCAGCGATATACGTAATGAAATTATTGATAAAAGGGTTTTTCTCATACTTTGGAATGTACCCATATTACATAAAGAAAATAATCTTAATTGATTCAATTATGCATAAATAAAATAAAATTTGAATAGAGGAGATGTCCTTCCCCACCGTTCTGTGATAGGGACTATGTGAGGCTTCAGCTTAATTGCTTTAAAATTTATAGTGTGGGATTTTGAATCAACTTTTTTCGTTTATTTTTTGTGACATACAATTTTTTAAATGGGAAATGCAGATTTTTGGCTGGGACATTACAGATTGTTCATGTGGCAGGACGTATTAATGATTTTTTGCTTGTCAAATGTAAAACTTGTAAGTCATTGACATTCCTGTTGATCCATTTCTCCTCCAGTCTTCATCTCCCTTGCTTAGCTGCTATTCCAATTTTGGGAAGAGTCTGGTGGGCTCCAACTTAAGCGACACAAATTCCATGTCTCCACGGAGTGCTGGACCACAATCTCCAATGCTTTCTGGATCATTTGGAAACAATCACAGTAACGGAGAGATGCAGCGTTTGAGGGAAGAACTTTTGATGGCCAAGTCAAAGATGGCAGAGTGGGAAGGAGTATACAACCAAGCCAAATGTGTACGTTTCTTACAATGTCTTTCTTTTCAGTTTGTAATAGTAAATCAATTTTTTTTCTCTTCTATGGGATGCCAAGTCAGGTTTAAAAAAATAATTTTACAATAGAAATCAGTATGTAAATCTTTTGTGGTTGGGTTTTGTTACAGTAAGACAATTCTTATATGTTTCATTTTCTTTCCGAACCAGGCGTGCGAAGCTTGGAAAAGGGAGGCAGAAGAATCTGCAAAGAAATCAAAAGCTGCTGATGAAGAGAAGCTTGTGGCATATAAGAAAAAAGAAGAGGTACAGTACTTGAATTGGGAACCAGTCTTTTCCTTTATTATTGTCTAATGATAATCCATTTAGTGAATTTTTAAACATTTGGGGTTTTTTTACTGTTGGCTGGCTCAGTTTTATCAAGTGTGACACAGAAAAAATTAAGAGATAATCATTATTTCTGAATGACCTCTGTGGCCATGAATTACTTTTGCTTATGTTTTGTGTCGCTGGTGTGGGGGCATCACTCGGGTCTTTTGTTCATTGTCTTAAAGTGTTATAAATATAGTAGACTAGTAACTTGCTTGTTTGAAATTCATTGATCCATTCCACCATGGTGGCTGAGGTCCTTATTAACCTTCTAGCCCCAGTATTTGTGGTATGAATGATACACAGTGGGCTGATCACCTGCTTGTCTGAAACTCTCTGATCCAAAGAGTTTCCGGTTCTGTGTTCAGTCTTGTTTGGTGGTCAGGGTGCCTGCGTGGCAGGTATCTTGTTTGCCTTTCATGGCTAAACATAGGGCTGGCTCCAACATTGCTCTGTTATATTAATGGGGCTCAGTCAAACAAACAAACAAATGAGTTATGATCTTACATTTATTTTTCTAGGCTATTTCCCAGCAGCAGCACATGCAGCAACTCATTGCCATGAATGGTGGTCCCCATATTCACGCCTTGACGAGAACAAGTGAACTGGAACAGTTGCAAATCCAACAGTTGCAGATGATGAAGTTACAACTCCAACAAGATATAGATGTCATTGACTCGGTAAGGCAATTCAAAGCTCGTTACTTTCAAATGTCATGACATATTTTCTGTATATAAGATTTTCTATTGTTTTTTTTTAGGTTTGAATCAAAACTGGCTGTATACTAACTTTAAAAAGATAAGAATTATTTATACTTGTCAGATTTGATCTGTTGAGAATCTTTGATGAAATGTTTGGATTAGTTCATAATACTCATTTTTTGAAGATTGTAAAGGAAAGTGAAGACTGTATGGCAAGAGAATGTTCCTTTATGTTTCTGATTGGAATTCTCTCAATACAGTGGTCCACTGGGATCAATTTTACGATAGAAGGGTTTTTCACCCAAGTGCTGTCATTAAGGTAACAGGGTGTTTTATGTTATTATTCTCATGGTTAAGAAATAAGATCTGAAGCAATTTGACACTCTCCTCTCCATCATCCTCAGAATCGGAGTCTCGTCAATCATTTATTGTGTACTTGTTGATTTTCCTCTATAGACAGTTTTCTTCTTCCCATTCACAATAACAATGATGACTACACCTGATGCCATATCTCCTTGATAAATGCTATTGTCCTGCATAGGTCTTCCAGGCCCCCATACACAGAGGGACACCTCGGGCCGGATGGTAGCCTGCAGGGCACTGAATAGTCAGCAGTTTTGTAGAACACATTTTGTGAACTTGGATCAAATTTTGGTCGGGTATTCTTGCTTTGGCGTGGCCAGTAACTTTCCGTCTCCTGGCTCCACAGGGCTGATTGGAGGGGGGAGGGGGGGGATCTACAGTAGTTAGGGGCGGGTCTGGAAGGACCTTACAGGGTGAGCAACACAATGAAATTTGGCACTGGGTGTAGTTACATAATTGTGGTTTGCGTGGAGTCCTGATTGTTAGTTGCGCCTTCTTTTGGCTTAACATATCCAGCTTCAGCACCTCTTGAGTGGGATGGGCTGACTGTATTAGTTACATGCCGCTGTTTGCATGGTCGAGTCGCTTTACCACGTCACAAAATGGTCTTTGGGAGCTAAAAACAGTGAATGATGAACCAAATTTAGATTGAAGGGAAGTCACTCAATCATAATTATCACTTGATAGGTTCTGTATTTACTTCAGATCACTGTCCTGGTATGATTTCGCCATTTATAGAAGTTGTAATGGCTGATGCAGTCAGAAATTGTCACAAATATCAAAATTGGCAAGCAAAGTGTTAAAAAGTTGTACTGCTGTTATTGCATAAAACGATGTATTTTGGAGTTTTAATTGTCTTTTTTTTTTGTGTGTTTATCTTTTGACAGATGATTTTTCAGAAGGTCAAAAGGAATGTTTGATGGTGGTGGATCTTAGGCAATTTAATGAAGGTATCTGGCTGCCTTGCAGCAGTAGGGAGCCCGTAGGATGTTTAAAGGAGTCACGAAGATTCACTCTCAGCTATTAACCTTTTAATGAAAGGGGAAAAAGATGATATTGTAAATAATAACTTTATGTATGTAAATAATAGTGAACATTTGTTTTATAAATATACTCCAGATAGAATATTTTTTTCCCTCTAATTTTCTATAGTTAATATGACTTGTCATGTGGATTTTGTACATACAATAATTGTGCACTCATTTTGGACATACTCAATTTATTATTTACACAGACCAGTTGTTTGAGAAACAAATTACCAAATTGAACAATATTTTTTACGTACCTTGTTGTGTGGATAGCACGTCAAAATTACACATCTTTGAAAGATTTGTACTCACTTTATATTTCTCCATTGGTTCAAGTCTTATTATCAAGGACCACATTCAGTTTCCAAACAACTTGCTGTTGTTATTGGAGCACATGAAATTTTGGTACAAAGCTACTGTACCTTTCTTATTTTGAGGATTCTGTAAAAAATTGTTTATGAAAATTTAATAAATTAAATGACTAGATTTGAAGACATACTTTGAGTGCATTGTATTATCTTTGAACAGAATTGAATTATTTTAGCTAATGTAATTAAGACAGTGTCATCAGTTTGTTGTTGAGAAGAGACAAAACAGATGTAATGGCAATTGTTCATGCTCTTCATGATTGAAAAGTCATTTTCATTTTATTTTTTTTGCATCATGGTCAGAAGTATTAGATTCCCTTCGGTATAAAATCATGCTATGTGTTAAAGTCTCAACAATTATTTTTTTTCATTGTTGTTTTTGTTATTATTATTTTCATTTGATTGTATCAATCATCTTATTTCCTCATGAATGAAATGGTGTTATTTGTAATAACCTCATTCTTTATAGAAATAGTTTGTTCATTTTATTTGCGGTTGATTATTCAGGTGATATGTTATGATATAGTAGTAAATTTGTTGTGGTATTAAGTGTATCACTGTGAATTAGTTATGTGCACAGTGAAGAAATTGGGAGATAAGTTCTCTTTCAGGGCTATTCAGAGATATGTTGAATCCAAAATTTGATTGATCTATTGATCCAACTATTAAAGCATACTTAGTGTACATTGTTTATCCTTTGAGGTTCAGGCTATCTTTACCCCTCACTGTTAATTTTTCCTTGTTGCTACTGGATTCACCCTCCCAACTTGATGAAACCAAACAAACCATCTTGCAGACCTGCCAACTCGTATGATTTTGCATATCTTAGTACTATTTTTTTAGCCAAATATGCTGATACGATTTTCACTTATTTTCCTCTTCGGGAGTACTATTATTGTGTTGGGTCAATCAGGGGAGATGTTCGGAATTCAGAATTAAGAAATTTATCGGATGTTTTGAGGTTCTTTATCAGCAGAAATTTAGAAGATTTATCCTGTTTAAAAAGCTGATATAGGATATGGTATAATCACATTATTCTCAAGATTTCGTTGTATCTGTCCAAGTATCTAATTGCAGTGGAAGTACCTCAACTCACATCTAAATTGTTGGCCTCGATTGTATAAATTGTTGCATTGTAATCGGACAACAACAATGATCGCAAGAGGTCATGGGTCTTGTTACAGCATCCGACAATCTAGACAAAGCCCACCAATAGTCATTCTTCTCATCTATGATTCGATTGTGGAATGATTTACCATGTCATGTAGTCATAAACTACACAAGATCAGCCTAACAACTTTCACATTAGTAATAAACAATAATGGGTCGGGGCACCATGGGTAATGTGTGAATGTAAATAACTGTGTTCTGTGATTCCTCATCTTGTAACTTTACCTTTGTGACCTTGTACAAATGTGCAATAAGTCATCAAAGGTGGACTGCAAGTCAAAGGAAGAAGAAGAATTGAGAATTCACAAGTCCACAGTTCAAATCTGGAATGTTGATTCTGTTGTCTCAGGGGTTTTGAGTGTTAAAATGTCTACCTTGTAGAGAGTGAACTGAAGTGTTGGAATCAACGGGCTTGTATTCTAAATGATTGAATAGGGCATAGAACATGTACCTTTTACCTGTTAGCAATGGTTACATGATATTACAAAATTTCCTGTAACAACCAAATTGCCCTACGTTATCTCAGGTTCTTTTTTACACTGGTTTGTTTCATGTTTGGGACTTGAAATTTTCTTATGTTTTATTAGTCCTAGGAGAAATTCCCAAGATCTTCTTTTTGAATACATCAGAACCAATTCTTTGAGGCATTATCATTAATGTTAATAGAAAAACTCATCATTTCTTTATCTTTTTCAATTGTTCCTCACAGGAGTTCCTCCTGGCATACTTTTATGAAAGTTTGTTTTGAGTATTGTTCGAAATGTTTCATTTGTTCATATTTTACACATCTTTGGACTTGATGTATATTTATGTCATTTCTTGATGAGATGTATGCCTCTTCAACTTGTTTAGTGCACAGTATTACATTTGCAATGTTCAAATTTTTCATTAGTTTATTCAAATTTTAGAAACCTGTTTTTATTGTTACTTAATCTAATTTTTAAACTTATCTACTTCACAATTTCTTCATTGAATTGCATGAGTTTTTGGTTATATTTTTCCCTGTAGACTTTATCCTGTTTAGTTATCCGTTGCCCTTGTATGTTTTATAATGATACTATACTGTTTTACCTTTTTCTGGTTTTTTTCTAATAGTCTACATAATATTCAAGTTTCAGAACTGCTGAAGTAAAGATGCTATATTAAGTGTCTGGCATTTTTTTCCATTCTCATTCCCTTTGATTTTAATACTAGAACAATTTTTCATTTTTGTTAAAGCAAAAGTACCTTTCTAAATCTACCATTTGCAATATTCTCAGTATTTAACCAGTTTTAGACCATACTGATTTCATTTTTGTATCCCAGTAATAGGAATGGTTTGAATGTGAAGCCATCATCTTAATGTTATTTCAAAATTGAATAAATTTGATTCAAGTCACCCCATCTTGATGATCTTTCAAATTCCCTAGATGTTATTACTATGAGTTAACTTGGGATGTTTGTTGGATTTTTTTTTTTAATATTATTTTTTATTTAAGTTAGTACATTTCAAGTGATATGAAATCCTATGAGTCATGAGTAGGTTTTTGTTTTTTACATTGTAAATAGATGTATACTATGATATTTGTTTGTTATGAAACATTGTCTTTAATATTTATGAGTATTGTTTTTTTTTTATATTTATGGTTTTGAGCTGGCATGGAATATGTTATTGAGCTGGCATATTGTTTAATCTATTGTCCATGATTTGGATAACAATCTATAAATGGCAAAGATGTAAACAGATTCATCTGTTGACTCCCAATTTCTTGAATGGGTTTTGAATTGTAAGAAATTGCAGATAGAAATGTATATGGATCTGTTTTTATTTAAGTACTAGTGATCGAGAAGATTTAAGTACTGAAATGTAATCTTGGAAAAGATCTGGAAATTACTGATGACTTTAATTGTGGCTGATTAATTTTTTTAATGTTCTAATGTGTTTTCTTTAGATTTTGGTTCTTTATGTGGGTTGGGGTTTTTTTTAGTCTTTTTGAAATTATGTATTTATTTCCAATGATCACAGAATTATCTTGTTGTTCTTAATGAAAATTGTTAAATTTGAATAAATGACCATCTGGCTATTATCAAATAAAAAAACAAAAGAAATTCAATGCTGTCTGTTAACCACCGGAAATCAAAGTATTTGTGTGTTGAGTAAAATTAGCAATGCCAATCGTAGCCCTTTTCTTGGCATGAAAACTGGGTCACTAGACTAGATGATTTTCCGGCCCAGGGGCAATCCGTATTGCCTATTTTTAGACATTCATCGCACCATCAATTATGAGTGGAATTGAATGAATTTCGGCATCCAATCAGAAAAAGGGTCAAACTAGTCACATTCCATCACGCATCATCCTACTATTTTGGGAACCGGTCAAAATCTTCAGAAACTCAAGTTTTATCGTATTTTGAAAACGATTACGAATACAATTGTGGTGACAAGATAAGAGATCACTGTTTCTTCTTTCTTGTTTTTAAATTTCAACTAACGGCTACACCCTCTGGTCGCTAGACGCAATTTCGTTGGCTGACAGAAGTTAATCGGGCGAGTTCACTTATGTGTGAGTGTGTTTAAAATAATGACATGAAATTAATGAAATACAAGTAAACCTAATAATTTACAAATTTTTTCGGTATAGTATGATGTGTAAAATGGCCTTGAGATAAGTCTCCACCCTCTGCATACCAGACAAAATGAAATTGCTGTCCTATTTTACTTTTCCAAAGTTCCATATTTAAAAAATATTTTCCTCTTTAGAAGTGTCCAACTTTTTGCCAACTTTAGAATATCATACGTTTTTTTATTATTTGGATTTTCAAAATTTAAAACTTAAAGGGTGTTGAAAGCAAAATATAAAAAGATGGCATTGCTAGTAAAATACTAAGTTGGAGTATGTGTTGTTCAATTAAACTATTTATAACTCTCTTTCTCCTTCGCTTTGTTTTTTTTTCTCTTTTGTTTAAGCTTTTATAGGGTTATGGGAAAGCACACTGTACCTTTTGTTCTTTCTTGAGACATGTTGTATTGTTATCAGATGTTTAAACTAACAACTTTAGTTACTGGATGTTTTGTCAACCGTTTTAACAATTTGATAGTACCAAGTACCTACTTGCTAGATTTCATCACCCTCATGCCTTGAAATGCATTATGCATTGATGATATGTTAATTACATTATTTTACCTGGAGTTTATCAATATCTACATTGATGTTTTAGAGGAGAAAACAAAATTGTATAGTTTCATATGTTGACATTACATATTGACAATGTGTTGTAATCACAATAGAAGTAATATGTTTTTGTACATAAGTTATGTTACGACCAGTTTTCATCTACTTGTACATATTTTTAAAACAAATTTTGTTAAGACTAAAAATTCCCAGATCATTGAACGTGTCAAATTATAAATGCATTGTTAACAAAAGATATTCACATGACCTGTCTTTCATTTTTATTATTAGATTTATTTCATCGTTTGTCATGAAGCTGAAGAGGAAAGCACCCTAGTTGAATGAATGACATTATTGTGCAGGCTAGCACTAGCACACCCTAATATATTGTTTTATTATATTTAGATTTTTTTTACTTTAAACCAGAATGCAGTGACTGCATTCAGATGAAATAGTTGGGACCATGAAATTATATTGTGAGAAGAAAAAGTAACGTAAAATGAAATTATTATAATGTGAGATTTTGCTATGATTATGTTACTTCATTACTCCATTGAAGTGTAAATTTTTTAGTTTTTTTATTTGTTTTAACAAATGTTGGGATATTATATATTATAATGAACCAAGGGGAAAATATCACAGAAGGTTTGTTGATTGTTAATTTCCTCGTGCTGCCATTGATTATACATAGACCTGAAATATATTATTTTCTCCCTGTCTAGTCTGCACTTGTTTGTCTTCATAGATTGCATGCTCAGGAACACGTTGTCGTTACGGTTTTGGTGTGTCAGATAAAGGGTGGAATAACAATCTAAATTCTGTAAACACCCAATCGAAGGTTCTGACAGTTCATGATAATCTTGTTATATTATTTTGATTTTTTGGTGTTTTAAAGATAATAATTGCACATTTTTGACATCCAATAGTATCCTGCTTTTGTAAACAGCTTGAAAGGGAATGATAAGCAGAGTTTATTTACATTTTTTGCTTGCCAATGATCTGGTTTGTAGATTATATACTTTTGTTGTAACATTATCATTATGTTTCACTACAACGTGCAATGCTAGGAAATGTCAATGACTAAGAAATCTGAATTTTCAGTTAAGTTGTTGACTTTTACTTTTCAAAATAATTATTACGCTCAAATTGTTATTTATAATCAGTTGTGCTGTTGTAGTGTTTATTTTGACATCGTCACTTTTCACAATAGTGTATCATTCCAGCACAAATAGATGATAGAAAACTCATCCATAGAATTTTTAATTTTATCTTTCATTTTTGTGCAGATGTTAGATTAACATTTGTTGTTTTGACTTTTTTCATAGGAAAATAATGTTGTGTTTAAAAGCAGTTCATTGTGTGCATTATGTTGATATCTTAAGTACAATGTTATTCTCACATCATTATTAAAATTATTCATCTTTTGGATGATACTTTCATTTTTTGGTGAGGGGACGATTAGTTAAGTTACTCGTCTCAGGATGTGGGATTCTGGAGTTTGAATCCTTTCTGTGTAAGAATTTTTTCTCTACCCTTACAAAGCTTTTTACATATCATTTTTCTCCCTTACTTTCAAACTGTTATAGAATTTATTGTTCCTCAAGGATATGTTTCAATGTTTATTTATAGGGAATATTTCTAATGGATATGACATGTTACTGATTTGTTGGATTTTTAAATTTTACTGTCTAGAATGAAATTACTATTACTTGGCTGACACTTTGACATGTTTCTTGTTACTTATTACACGCTGAACTGAAGAAGCGTGGCAGCTATAGAAATGTTCTTTGCATTGTTTATTGGCTCTCTCAGTACCAAAGTTGTTGGGGGTTTTTTAAAATGATAATTTATATTTTTATTGTATTGCTTTGTTGTTTTGGCCCTGGCTCTATAACACAAGTTCTCAATGTCTTTGTGATAGATCAAAAGCTTTGACTGATTGGTTTATAGCCATAGTGAATTAGGAAGAGTCAGGGAGTCATAGTCCAAATGTTTCCCATGGAAAATTGCTTTGAGCTGTAATTTGCTTGCACTCCCTGACAATGTCATAAACACAACTGATGCTGAAATGTTTCTGGCTGCACCGGTAACGTCTAATTTATGGGTTGTGGCTTGAATAAATTTTTAAAATTATTATTCTTTTAAAAATTGTGGATTTTATTTCTTGCTGGCATTTTTCGTGATTTGAGTTTTTCATTAACTTCAGTGCATTCAGACCTGTCTTTCAAGAGAAATTGGCAGCTTAAATTTTGAATTTGAGATAAGTGTCTTAGTCTTGCAGAAATAGAACAAAAATGTAATGCAATATGTAAGGTTGTTTTCCAATCTCTACTCTTTTTCTCTCTCTTTGAATGTAATATGAAGTGATTTAATGCTTTGGGATTATTTTTTTTCACAACTTCTAAGGATACTGTCTTGTTATTTAAGCCAGACTGAAACAAACATTGCAAGGTATCTGAGTGATTTGCTTTAGTAGAACAAACTTTCTTTGTTTTGATATTTTTAATTTATTTCTCCGCAAGGTTTTTTCTCTTTATTTCTCCCTATTATTATTATTTAAATTCATCATGAAATTGAATTAATTTGATTTGTTTTCAATTGCAATATGTTTGAGTGATGCTCAATGCACATATCACAATTTGTTTGTTTCTTAGTAATTTTTCTTAGTTACTTAATTTACAGACGGCAAAAGCAGTGTATTATTCATCGGTAAGAATCTGGGAATTATTCAAATCAATGAATTTTTGAGATTGCTACAACTGGAAGGTAAATCTTCACAGATTTTTGTTGTGTCATCTACTTTAGTGTAAATAATGACTTATTATAATAGATTGTTCTACATATTACTTTGAAATTACATCTTTTGTGGGTTGTTTTTTTTGTATATTTCCTTAAATCCCTTGTGATGTGAGCAAAGCTTCATTCAAAGAATGGATAATTGAAAATAGAAAATTGTTTTACTTTTAAATGTTTTAAGTAATGAATTACTAATAAACTAGTTCCTTGTTACATGATCTTATATATTTACAAGATGGTAATCTTCACACCAGCTCATTGGTATATTATGATTATACTCGTGTCAGGACCTCTTGATGCTCTTTGGACATATTTTGACATTTGATTTGTCTCGTAATTTAGGGGGAAACGTTTTTTCTCAATATTGTTGATGTTTGTCACTTGTGAAAAAAATGTGTCGGTTCAATTGTTTATTACATCTGTTGTTCTATTTTTTTCAAACTGGTTTTGTACAGGATGTGGTCTTGTTTTAGTTATTGTTTTCCGTAGAAATATGTAATTATTGGTGTGTGTATGTATATATATATATATATATATATATATATATACCTATATATTATGTTGTTTGCCTTTTCTTCAATTTCCTCTATGCAGTTATTTCCAAGAAAGAAGCATTACCCATTTATTTTTGTTTTCTGAGATATATTTCGTCACAAATATAAGAATATATTGAAACTTTAAAATATCTTAGGGAGGTTAGTTCTTCTGCTTAAGTAGGATTTACTACTTTTTGGTCAGATATTTTAATTTGTTCCAGATTTAATTCTATTCTATTGGGACGTTATAATTGATGTCAGCCCCTGAAAAAGTAAAAGATTGTTCTAATTTTCTGTGAATAATGACTGATATCCCTAGAACCAGTGTCCATATATTGCTTATTTTTAGATGTTAAAGCAAACCAAACTAGCAACAAAAAAATTTTCATAGTGTGTCAATGCTTAAAATGGGAATGAGTTAATAAGGTTGCACTTTTTTACATGTGTAGTCATTATCACTAGCTGAAATTAGAACTAGAGGCAAACATGGCGGGACCCCTTCTGTGGGCCGGGGGGTGCTAAACCGGTCCACACTCTTTCCTATGTCTTCTATCCCCCTCACCTATCGTCCCCGCTCCCATGTAGCTTTCTGTTCTTGTCCTGGAATGAGATGATCTGGT
>JARBEQ010035473.1:0-15478 GCA_030265355.1 Tritonia tetraquetra | reverse complement strand
TATTGCGGAAAGAGTAAAACATTGTTTGTTTGTGAAAGGATGTAATACATTAAAGGTCACCAATCACAGTGAAATAGTAATACGATAGGTTTCGTCCAAAAGGTTGTACAAACGTGTGTGTTAAGTTACGCCTTAAAACATGTGCAATAATACATTCACTAAAATAATTTAAAGAGCCACTATCAAGCGTAATGTCAAGATTAGTCAATTTTCTTTTTGGTGGAGCAAAAAATATGTGTAATCAAAGACAGAATAAAAGAACATTAGTTAATTTTGAAATGCCGATAACCCTCAAGTAGATTTTCAACTGTCTTATTTGGCAACGACTCACATAGCAGAATGATTACGTCTCCCCCCAAAAAAACAAAAGCAAAAACCAACAAAAAAAACAAAATTCTGGTGGAACTTTTATCTATCCAGCTACTGCCCTGATAGATATCTGTATGTACATATATTATATAGTATTGAATAAACATACCAAAAGGATATTCCTCATGCCAAACTGCTAATGATTTTATTTGCTTCTCATTCCTCTTGTCCTTCTTATATTCCATGACACGTCGGTTCCCTCCAAAAATTGGTGTGCGCACTGATGCTGAAAAATATAAATAATGTAACCGATTTTAAAAAACACAAAAAAACCTAAACAAACAAACAATGATTCATGCAATGTGAACCTGTGTCAGAAAAAATTGCCATTGTGTAACCGAAAGGAATTATCATATTGACATTATAGTGACCCGTGAACAAATAGTAGTCTTCATAAACTAGAACAGTATGCCTTTAGCATTGCTTACTTACTTACTTATCCAGTTCCCTTTTACTATTACAGTGTAGGGCCAGCACCATGGCGCTGGAATTCTCTGGATAAAATATTAAGCCACGCAGGTGATCAACCCACTGTGACCTTTGTGGTAGGAATTAATTTTGCCCTGACAGTGGCCCTGCGGCCTACTCTTCTCGTTTTTTAACTGCCAAGGGTTCTTTAACGTGCACAATGTGCACACGAGACCTCCGAGTTTATCGCCCGTCTCCGATAGGACTAGGTTCTTTGATCCCACCAACCTGAATAGGATCAGGGGACTGGCTTATAGGTTTTCACAGAGTTTCAAGGAGAAAAATACCGGACAGTGTCGCTGCTGGGAATCGAACCCGGTACCTTTCACTTCAGAGGCGAGAACCGTACCTCTGCGCCACTGGGACCCCTCTTTAGCATTGCAAAAGGATATTAATTGCAATTTATCTCCAGATGTGTGACCTTCAATCAGGACTAGATTTTAAATCACCTTACAAACTAGGGCTCTGTTTTAACTTTCCACCTTTTTTTTAATACATCAATTGGACCTTGGTCATGAAACAATTAAACATGATATCATTTCAATCTTTTTTACTTTCAAATGAAGGCAAAATAACAACATCTTCTTTGTCATCTGATCTTTCTTGCATGAAAGAATTTACATCAGCAGTGTAATCAAACCGTGGCTAGGCGCTACCATTTTGAAATTCGATCACTTAGGATTGGTAATAAGTAACTCCTTTTTACCTTTATATCTTACTCCTAGTAAAAAGGGGAGTCACTAAAAGTCAAAGAAAATAACTCATTCATTCCAATGACGTAGTTAGTCTGTCGCTTACGTTAAAGAAAAACAATCTGAAAGACCACTGGACACATGTGACCGGCATGTTATTATCGCTTCTTTCCCTTGTCGGACAAATATGACTGGCATGTCGTCACTGAGTTAAGAAGACCGTATTTATTGTATTGAAAAGGGTGGAACACTAACAGTTTCACACGTTTTAAAAACAGCTCTATGTTACCTGTGTTCAAATATGGTTTCCATGCCACTTGGATGCTGGGGTCAAAGACATGGCCAATCCGTCGTCCAGTATACATTTTTAAAACTGCCTCCATTCCAGGTGAGGGTTGAATGTAGAGCAACTTGTTATGAGATCCTGTTGCAAATGTAAATATAAAAAATGAGTAAAAAAAAATAATAGCATCATATTACATGGCATAACATATTTTGGGAATGTTGTTGACAAACTAGAGAACTGTAGTATATATCATATAATGTGAGTTTTTTTGTTTTGTTATCCAAGCTGCTAAGGAGTGGGCGGCAGCTCCATGTTCAGCATTGCTGAATACAGTGCTGGAAGAACTCTGGATCAGGTAGATAAGGCAAGCAGATGATCAGTCCACTGTGCCCCAAACCGTTAATGGCAAAATGAGTGTCACATTTTTAGGTGGTGCCCACGTTTTGGCCATACAATATTTACTGTTGCCTTTGGTGGTAAACCCCTCAGCTATAAGAAAACTGAGCAGATTTTGACATATACGGCAAGTGTGAGTATGACAAACAGAAAATGTCATAATATCTTCTCTTCTGGGGAAACCACTCAAAGCCAACTAGCAGGGAACATTGAGATCATCATTGGGAAAATCCCCAAAAGCTGAATCATTTGACAGTGGTAGAATTCTCAAAACCCGCCTTATGTGGCAAAATCTGCTCAGTTTCCTTATAGCTGAGGGGTTGACCACCAAGGCAACAGTAAATATTGTTATGGCCAAAACTTGGGCAACACCTAAAAATGTGACGTTCATTGTGCCATTACAGGTTCGGGGCACAGGGGGCTGATCACCTGCTTGCCTTACCTACCTGATCAAGAGTTTTTCCAGCTCTGTGTTCAGCAATCCTGGACATGGAGCTGGCCAGAACACTCCTTGGGGGTATAATGTGGTTTGGATAACAAACAAACAGAATTCTCAAAATGTTCATTTTTTTCTATTTACACAATAATTTCAGTGGCTTAAATTCTAGATTCAAAGTATATCCATCCCACTGTCAAACATATAACTAGCCCTTACACAGTGCTGAAGTATGAAAGGGTGTTGATAAGAAAGAAAGACAAATTAATCTCTATATTATTCTTAAGCTAACTTTTGTTCATACCAATATACAGCAATGGCTGTGTTGTGCTGTCGGTTTCGACGTTGTCTACGGTAAAGGTACTCAATGTTGGAATGTGCTGTTCAGTAAATAAATTCATTACATGAAGTTTCCCCTTTTTCAACAGCCAAGCTTTAGCTATGGGACTATCAAACTGTGGAAGAATGAAGTACAAGGCACAATGACAATCTATTTAACCTTCCATTAATTCTAGAAAATAATAACCTTTAGGAAAAATAATTTCAAAATATAAAACCTACAGAGAAAAATTGATAAAAGCGAATTCACAAAGTTTATAAATATACAGAGAGAATGATAACATTGGTTTAATCCCCAATAAATTTTGTGGATCTCTTTGAGTAAGTTCAACATTTGATGAAAGTAAGTTAAGGGCTTGGTGCTTTCTTAATGCAGTTTATGTAGTGTAAAGCGGATAGGATGTGGGTCTATTCTATAAAACTTGAGAATTGGTTCCCGTCTCTGCACCTGGGTGGAGGAAGGCAATCAGAGTAAAGTCTCTTGCCCCCCAAAAAAACAAAAAACAAACCCACAACAAAAACAAACAAAACCACAAAACAATTCTGAGTGCCAGAAGTGGTAATCAAACTCGTGACTCTCACCATGGAAGCCAACCCCAAGTCTGATACCACTCATTTTCACATTCATTCTTCAGTACAAATGACTTCAGTAGCTGCACAAGTCAATGATTAATTCCATTATTCAATTACAAAACTTTCTCAATCTAAAACAAACCTTATGTTCCCATGCCACACTACTGGAATCATGTTTATTTAGAGCCACAACTTTGCCTTCGGGAACAATCAGTCTCAGAAAATGCTCATGGCCCACATCGTCAGCGAAAGGACACTTTTCTGGCAGATTTACAAGTCAGTAAACATCACTTTTTATCAAAAGAAAAGAAATGCATGTCATATCTAAATTTTGTCACCAAGGAGAACAGTTGCACATAGTTGAGAAATGTCTGGACACACAAATGAAAAACAACAGCACACGTACAATTTTATTAAAAGGTCTAAGATCTAATGTAATTGAAGTCAAACTTTGCACAACACCCAAAAAACTGACTAGAAAAAATAAGAGGGAACTTTGATTGTCACCTATTTGCAATTTTTTATCATTTCTTCACTCTGTT
Source organism: Tritonia tetraquetra (assembly GCA_030265355.1). Classification (NCBI taxonomy): domain Eukaryota; kingdom Metazoa; phylum Mollusca; class Gastropoda; order Nudibranchia; family Tritoniidae; genus Tritonia; species Tritonia tetraquetra. The sequence goes on along the minus strand of JARBEQ010035473.1, from coordinate 11,377 downwards.
TAATCTTCTGAATTTTTGTTTCTATCTTATTTTTTAGAATTTCAAACTCAGTTGTTCTAGTTATATGCACTAATTCAAAATAATGTTTGTCAAAAACACCAGTCTGTTCTTACCAACATGATCATTCTGTCTTAAAACTAGCCGAGAAGAATACATTTGAAGCAGGTACCCAACTTTATAATTCCTCAACATGCTCTATTTTATTAGTGGAATAAGAAGAAATATATTTATATGTACCTACCTTTTTCGTACGTAAATATATGAGGCAACTCTTCCCCATGGTCCTCAATTTGAGATTGTGTTCTGGAATTGGGTAAACTTAAAAGATGTTCACCGACACTAAAATTCCATCTGTGAAAAACACAAGACAAAAGCGTTGTTTGTTACAAGAGAAGCACATACATGGACAAAATTATAGTCATATACAGTGTTGGCAGGTTAAGTTAAAAGAACAAGAAACAGAAGTAGACCCTAGAAAAGCCTTCCAATAACTTATGCGCCCCCGCCCCCCAAAAAAAAATTTTTTTTTTTTTTTTTTTTTAAATTAAAAAATCTAACATAAAATGAAATCAAGTTGGAATTCCTTGAATGCATGTGACTTTTCTGGTAAAAGGTGATCAAAGTGACAAAGTTGCACCCCCTTGTGCTGAGAATAATGTAGTCAGACTCACATGCCAATGCTAACAAATCAAAAGATCATACAGTCAGGTGAACAAAATTGTAACCCAGTAGGTCACTTGTGATGTGCAGTTGCTGGCAAAATTCAAAATCAAATACCATAAAAAAACAGGGCCAACTCATAACCAGAGTCCAAAAACACATTTGATAAGCATAGAGTAGTCCCTCTAAAAAAAGGACTTGGAAACCTGTGAACAGCTAATTGTCACCAAAAAACCCTTGCCTGGTATACTAAGCACCAAAATATTTCACATTGCCTCGATTTTTAAGTTAAAAAAAATAACGTCTTTGAATCAAGGGTACACAACTTCATTAATTAATGAATTATATAAAATCTCTAAAAAACCTACTTTTCTTGTCCATGCTTTATGTCCACAGAGCGGACAATTTTGGTAATTCTTGTTATCACAACAACATCACTTCCGTTGACTGGATCTTTTGTCTGACCTTCATTTGAACTACATCCATCACTGTCACATATAAATTGAATCTGAAAAAGATTTTTTTTAGAAATGTTGACATTAATATCAATTGTACTTATTTATTTTATGGAACCACATGATGCACTCAAACACGAAGATGTGACAATTTGTCAATTTTTTGACAGAATGCTGCTGTATCTCAGATTGCTTTCTCAGCCCCCCACTCAGAGTTGGTGCCCATTTCTATTCTACACCTAGACTGAGTGAGACAACCAAAGAAAAATTCAAAACAAAGTACGAGGGCAGGGTGCAGACCTATGACCTTCATGTTCTGAAAATGGAATTTCTATGGTCAAAGAAAGTCCAAGTCCACCAATGATATCACTAGAAACCTGGCCACCAGGAATTAAATTGAGGCTACTTCCGTCCTTACGGACAGACAGCAAAATGGCAGGTAATAGGAACGTTCTATCCATTCAGCAGCAGGCAAATCATCTAACAACAGTCACTGGGTAAAAAAAAACACGCGTGAGTGGCGAATATGACATGCAACTAGCATGTGTCGGTAAAGGTTAACAAGACCATTACCTCTCCAGTTTTATAATTGATGCCAATATTTTGCAAAGTTTTGCTTCCAACAATCATAGCATCATCACTGAGTTGGTAGGTTGAAGACAACAGTGATTCTGCAGACATAGGGATGGGTTCCACTTTCTCTCCATCAAACTGGTAAATCGCACCATCCAAGGCTGGAATAAGACGCAACTTCTTGCCATTGCGAACCACCTATGAAAAAAGAAAATTTTCTTAAATTAAATTTCTATTCACTTTCATAGCTAGCTGTAAACAATCAAGATCAACACATCCAAAGTTCAACACAACCATTGGATTGTACCAAGGTCATTGACTGTTGACAATTTGTATCATTCATGAATTTTGACCAAAAAATTTGAATTATTTTGGGTTTAATCCCTATAAGTGACAAGTCTATTACAGTACAGTGAAAGAAAGATGCTTGGGAGGAATGACAAAAAGGGTGATCCAAGCATGTTGCCTAAATTTACATTCTTGGTTAGTGTGACCTTGGAATCACAACAAAATAAAAAGCAGCAGATCCGTTTTATTTTGATATAGACATTGAATGATCGGGGTTGTTAATTTAGTTCAACTCATCCGTTGTGACAATTGTGCATCCAAATTTAAGTTAAATCGTGCTTGTTCCAAAGAAAAAAATTAACTCAAGCAACTTCCAACTATGTGTAGTCCACTGTACTTTTATTCAAATTCAAAATCAAATTCAACTATCTATTCGACTCTTGGATTCTCGATCTGAAGTATATTTCTATTGTTCTGTATCGAAGACAGGACTCAATCATGGTGTTCAGAGACGCACAAGGCAAACCTGTCACATGATCTCTTCACAGGCCTCGACCATGATTGAGTCCTGTTTTGGACTGGTCCATAATAAACTACAATGAGATACACTGTTACAGGATAATAAATAATGAACAAACTATCTATTTCATCTCTGTACCCTTCTGTCTTGTTGTTTCAGTGATGTAAATAAATGGTGCAAAACATACTTTACCTCTAAGCTAGCAAGACTAGAGGACACAAGAGGTCTGGCATCTGCATCAACTGACCACGCCAGCCGACCATGATCATGAAGATTCAGAACTGAAATTTTACCATCGATTGTACTGACAACCATGTAAGATCTGAACAAATACAAAGAGAGAATTCAAAATTATTCTAAATAAAAAACTACATTCTAAAGTTAGATGGGTGTTTTTTTCAGTCTTTGGTTAATGATGTAAGGCAATTTCAACTCCCCTAATTGATATTGCAAGAGTGACGTTTCAGGTCATGACAAAATTAAGAATTTTCATATTGAAACAATTTAAAAGACCACCAACAAAGCATCCCCAACTCTAATATCTTGTATTTTTAATCAAAAGGAGGTGAGGTAAAAGTAAAAGTAGCATACATATCCACTGATCTATGCGCTTTACAATGTACAGTTTACCCCCGGCAAGCCACAACACTCCTGTATCCTTCTCAACTCCATACAGAGTTACAGTGCCAGTCGCCTGTTAGGCACTTTTCAGCTCTAGCATTCTGGACAGGATTGTTTGCTGCCCTCTGCCAGGTACTCATTTACACCTGAGTCGAGTGAGGTAAGCAGAGTTAAGTGCCTTAACCAAGGGCACAGCACCCGAGTGGTCACCCATTCAAACACTGATCACGATCAATGTTGCTAGACCACACTGACTGGATCAGCGTGCTACTAATTCGGCCACCAGCACCTGATGTGGTTGTGGTTAAGACAGCAGACTTATGGTTATCTATAGAGTGATATATATATATATACATATAAAATAATGAAATTGAATGACTTTTTGTTTTATTTCTTTTTTAATTTTACTAAAATCAATGTATTGTCTGTTACATCCTTCTTTTACTTTACTCCTCGCTAAAAGAAGTAACAAAAATTGAGGGGTGGTCCTGTTGCCCAAACAGTCTGGTCGGGCCACCCAGACACGGTTGAAAAGGGCAGAATCATGAGGAAAAGTTTGGGTGAAAACATAAAAAGTTCTTGCCACTTTTGATTTATCATCAATGACAACAATGTGATTAGCAGAGAGGACATTTTTGTGATGGAGTGTGGAAGATCATTAGAACAAGTGCAAAATGAAGAAAACCTTGGGTGGTGTGAAACCCCAGTCATTACTCTAGATCTTAAATATAATTCTAAAATCTTAATTTTTAAATATCTTACCCATCACATGTAAAATCTGGGGCAGGTTTCTGAGATTTTGATTCCCATTTCTCAGAATTAGAAGCCTCAGTTGACCTACAAGTGACTAGAACAAGGAAAGTAACAGCAACACACGACACTGCTTTTAGTGCACATTTTATCGTTAAATGCATTATAATTGGAGTCCGGAGGTCTAAGCTGCATGCTCAGACTCAGGTAAAAACAATAACAACCAATCACCCGAGTTCAGTCCGAGATCCTGAAAAACCACAGGGTCATTGAATTTTCGATTTAAAACCTGAAAAGATGTCCACAGTAATTCTCAAAGGTCTGTCTAAGGCATAGGCCAGTAAAGCACACTATTTACAGTGAAAAAAAGTTAACATTGAGTAGAACTGGTCACTAGGTTAGATGGAATTACACGTCATTTCAAGCTTATTTTTAGACATGGCGACTTTCAATGTTTTCGTCTTTGGGGGAATTCCCAAGACTCTGTGAATCATTAACTTTTCTTATTTCCTTAAAAAAAAGAGCGCTGAGCAACTGGCGAGTTTGTTCGAGCCTCGCTGAACTAAACAGTCTCTTTAACTATTCCACATTCCTTCTTTACAAGTAATACTGTGCATTACCAAAAAAAACCCCTTTATTTCTTAAAGATTGAATCAGTTATCAAAATCGTCTTTTAAAAATATAGGTGCAAGAAGCATCAGTAGATTAGTTAGCTAGAGACTGCCAATAAATACGATGAATATTCGATAATTACAAGCTTTGAGTATCGCCCTAGGCTAGACCTTTGATTTTGTTGCTTTTGTGTGAGCGCTGAAGAAATCAGTTTTCGGGGGTTGGGAAAAGCAAAAATAAGTTATTCAGGAAAGAGAAGAAATCAATTTATTCCCTCTGATAATAATATTTTTAGATCCTTGTTTTATCTTTTGTTGGTGCTTAATTTAAAGTCACCTTTCATTTGGCTACTTTTTTTCAACAGTTTATCCCTGGCCACATGAAAGTTGCGAAAGTGAAAGTACGGAGTACATTGTCCCATGTGTTTGTTTTCATTTTCATACTGAATTGACAACACGCATTAACCGTACAAGATGCTCCATGTCAAAAATCTTTCCAGCCCAGATTATGGGAAGCTTAAAGAAAACAGCCACATGGTAAGTTATATGTGATTGTAAGAAATGAAAATGGCTGTTGTTTTCAATTCTTGACTGTGAACTGTCTTCTATAGATACTAGTACTAGAGATAGAATAATAGAGGTCCACGTCCGTCTGTTTTGGATAGACTATCTAGATAGTATTATATGGACGTCTATTATTCTATCTCTAGTATCTAGATAGTATTATAGTTCTCTATTGCTATTGAGTTGAGACTGACTGAGACTTCTCTCTTTCCTGAGAGAGATGAGATCTTTTTAAAAATCTTTATTATTAGGTTGCGTTTTATTCTCACCCGGGGTGAAAATAGCGAGTCAGTCTGCTCTCACCCGGGGTGAGAATATCCCATGAATCACTATTCTCACCCAGTGTTCACCCGGTTTCCTGCCCTCCTCTTCTTAGTAGATAGATAGGATGGATGTGGCGGACTCACTATAATTTATGACATTGTCCTCCCAGACAGATCCTAAGCCTAAAATTCTTTGAACGTTTTGAAGTGTCGTTCACCGGGTGAAAATAGCAAGTCAGTCGCTATTCTCACCTGGGGTGAAAATAGCAAGTCAGTCTGGGCTCACCAGGGGTGAGAATAGCGACATCCTTATTATATCATCATGGTGACTAGAGACCTAGACAGAATTTATTGTCATCAGTGGCCCTAGCACTTAGTGGCACTAGTATCTGATTGGTGTCCGGTGTCCACCCACCAGTGTTTGTAAAGGACTAGAACTAGGCCTGTGTCCATGTTATTATATATACCGTTGCTGAATGAGAAAGCAGCCCACAGTCCATCAATGGTTTACATCATCTCCCCGCTCTTTCTCTCTCTCTCTCTGAGCAGCGTTGTTAGGAATTCTTTTTTCTTTCTTATCCAGTTCCCTGTTACCATTGTCATTACAGTGTAGGGCCTGCGGATATACTCAGGATCAAGATATTACGCCAAGCAGGTGATCATCCCACTGTGACTTTTTGGTGGTAGGAATTAATTTTGCCTGGACAACGGCCTTTCAGCCTACTCTTCTCGATTTCCAACTGCCAAGGGCTCTTTAATAATTTAACATGCACATGGGACCTACAAATTTATCGTCCGTCTCTGATAGGACTAGGCTCTTGATCCCACCTACCTTCTGATTCATAGGATCAGGGGAGTGGTAAATGAAATGGGTTTTTATACCGGGTTTTGTGATGAAAAACAACAGCTGTCGCCGCTGGGACCCAGTACTTTTCGCTTCAAATGCCACAACCATACCTCTGAGCCACTGGGACCCCAGCTTTAGGACTTATTTTTGTATATGCATAAAGTGGCGCTAATGATATATAGATTTATTGTTGTTATTATTATTGACACTTGTCACATGAGATGACAATATAGATAATGTGTGAATTGCTTGATACTGACAATACAAGGTGTAAAATTCGTCATTTAGATCAATACTAACATTGCTGTTTTTACAGATGCTCCAGGACATAACAAGTACTCATGTGAAATCCTTTAATAATTTTTGCAATGAAGGATTAGAGAAAATTGTCAAGGTAGGCTTTTTAAAAAAATCATATTTTAGATGACATAAAATTACCTGTTCTGTCTTCAGCTAAGATTTTGAGTTAGAATTGAATGAGGAAGAAGTTTGTTAACATTAACTTATTGTACTTGTAAGAGTGTTACACTTATTTTTATGTTTTTAAATAATTGAATCAAACATTGTATAGAAAACCAAGGAGCCCTTGGGTTGAGTGGTTTGAACTAGGAAGTTCTTAGGCCCAATTGAGAATTAGAGTATTAAAAAAAAGCGTTTCACGTTTAAGAGAAAACAAACAGTATCAACACACAGGAGTGTGATGTAGATGATTTGTTAATGTCAGCTTGCTAGATTAGCTGCAGTTTCATAGTGCCCTGTAAGTAAGATGTTTAATCAAAGTTTTGCTTGTTCACATCGTTTGTTATCTCAATGATCTTAGTGTAATCCATGAAAATCAAGTTTGTATCAATTCAATTGAAGAATTGTAGGTCTACCCTCCCTTTTTCGAGCCGATATTTCGTCGCTAGTGCCTTCACCCATTGGTCTTTAAGAATTGAAATTGTTGCTTATTTTCACTCCTTTTGTTTGTAGTTAATATAGTTTGTTGTTGGCTGGCTAGGCCGATAAGTAAGTCTTTGTAGTTTACCAATACTTTCTGACAACTTGCTATGGCACTGTTTGTCTCAAGTTTTTGGATTTTATTGATTCTTCTTCTCTAGGCCATGCACTAATAAAAAAAACCCCTTACACCGAAAGGTACTAAAGGTAATCGAGAAAGAAAGCTAAAGAATTTTTTTTAATTCTTCATTTTCTTACTTTTTTTGGCTTAAAGCTTTTTAAACTATCAGCAGCCATCTAATGATGCCGAAAAGTGCTATTTTAAAGGAAAAATTATGTTGCATAATAATTATACAACAAAATGTGGCGGCCATATTTGATTTTTCAGTTGGCTTTTTTAAAAATTTTAAAGTTAGGACTCAAAGCTTTCGAGATTAATAACAGGTTATTTGAATGGGAGTAACAAGACATAAGTTGCAGCCATTTGAAAACAAGGGTATGACAACAAAAATGTCTGTAAGATTTGATTATTTAGATATCGCAATTTAAGTTTATTGTTATTGAAATCTCTATCTTGATGTGATTAAGGTTTATACAAAGTTTCAAGTCGATAGCTTTAAGCTTTAGAAATAAAAAGCCTTAGGAAATCTACTTCCCAAAAAGTATGTACTGAGAAAATGGCCCAAAAAGATCTGAGAAAAAGAGTGCGTAAAATTGCGGAAAACTGATTTTAACACATTTTTTCACTTTCCTTTTTTGTCACACATAGTTATCACTAGTTGTTGACTATTTATCTTGCCTTAGTTAAAAATTGATATCTGACACAATGAAAAAAAAAATGTATTCACACATGGTCTTTTCAGATCTCGATATCAATGTTATGTTTAGGGATTTTGTTTTTACATTTTTTGTTGTTTTTTTCTCTTTTTTAAGTATATGACACCAATTGAGTTCACCTTAGATGACACTGAAGAGAATACAAATGGACTGCGAGTATCTCTTGAAATAAAAGTAAGTAACAAAATAATGGTAAAGCTTCAGAATTTGTTTTCTTGTTGAGTAAATAAGAAGATACTTCTTGTACTGGTTTTCTGTTTCTCATTCTCTCAAGTCAAACTCTCAACTTACTGTTTCCCATCAATACATTATTGTTTAGATCAGCTTTCTCTTCTAACAAACAATGATAACAATAAGAAACAGATCAATTGTTAAAAGTTCATTCCTTTCCTTCAAAGTATGTACTTGTTTGATGTCACTTTTTTGTATCATATTTGTTGCAGTTTGTTGATGAGAACAATATTGGTTTATCTTGAAATATCATTTGATTTGAATTTTCAAAACCAATAATTCAGGAACATTTCTTATAACTTTGTTGACAGAAAATAAAGTTGTCATGCCCAAAGGTGACCGGCAGTAACACATTTGTTGGAAACAGTAAAATTTACCCAGCAGAGGTATGTTTTTGTTTTATGAAAAGTGTATTTTAGAAATGATATGTGATTCAATCCCAGGAGAAATTAAACCAAAGACTGGGTGTGAAATGAGTAATAGCAAACGGTAATCAATACCTTTTGGGATCAATCATTGGAGGAGTGGGTTGAATTTGCTCATTGTTTTTGTATTTGGAAGGAAATGATAGAAAGGTTGAATTATTGCTCTATGATTTTACTTATTTTCAATTTGATGATACTCAATTTTCAACAAGAATGATGGCTGTGAACAAAAAACAGAATGCATTTCTAAGCTAAAAAAAAGTTTCTGTAAGTTTTTATCCATGAAATATTTGATTTAGCTAGAGATTAATTATTCTAATTTTCTTTTTCAGTGTCGCCAACGAAGAGCAAGCTATTTAGGTGCTCTTGATGTTGTGATAGGATTTACATGTTCTAATGGACAATCTTGTGTTATAGAACGTGGAATTGGAAGTATTCCTATTATGGTCAGGGTACGACTTGTGGGAAAGATTGTTTTTGTCTGTTTTTTTAAAATGATTTTTTAATTATAAAAAAAAAATGATTTGGCTTTTGTGATTTCAGGTAATTTCAGTAGCTGATTTCACTTTTGACATGATAATAGGTGAGGATTAAGTTTTCACAAGTAGGGCTTTTGTTGTTGATTTTGTAATTTGATGAAGCCTAGGAAAGACTGGAAGATAAGACAAGATCCTTCACCTGAAGTAGATCTGTTGTATGTAATGATTTCTTTAAAAAATCAATAGAATTATTTATAAAGAAACATTCGGTTTCCATAGTTTACTATATATGGTTTCATATCAAATGTTTTTTTGTCAAAATTTACTATTGTTACTCTTTTTATGTCAACAGTCTACTCTATGTAACCTTGCAAATCTAAATCCAGCAGCCTTGGTGGAGAAAGGAGAGGAGTCAGAGGTATGTGATATTGACAATACTTCAGCGAGGCATTTCTTTCAGACTTGTAACTTACAAAGAAATGTTAACCTTACGACTGGAGAAGCTGAATATAGAACTGGAAACAATGGATTTTGCTACAGATTTATGTTATTAATGGCTATGATCTGAAATTCTGGAAATGAAATTAGATAAAGATCAATTAAGATGATTTCGGCACATAAACAGATGAAAGATAGCAGAATTCCTAAACAAATAGTAGAATGTGAACGGCAAAAAAAATTACCTAGAGGTAGACCAAAGAAAATTTGACAGGATGCAGTTTCAGAAATTATATCAAAAGGGGGATCTAGGCATTTGAAGAGGCAAAGAGGATGTCCCTGAATAGGGATCAATGGTGAAAGTTTGTGTATCAGGCACAGAAAGGTACTAAGGGTACTGTTAAGGAAGAGAGAATAAATATTTTGAAATTCATTGTGAATTGAGATCATAATATTATTTGATTTTATCATATCTATCTTGGTAATGAACTTGTGAAAGTAAGATGAGGTGCACTTGTGGACATTGTCTTATTTATTATGTTTCAATGCTCTGATTAATGTAATGGTAATTAGGGTCATACATGATAGAATAGGGTCACTGATCTGTGGATGCAGAGGTCTGAGGTTTTGAATCTTGTGTTGGGAGGGTTTTTTCTATCTCTCAACTTTTCAGCAGAGATTGACATGGAATCTTCAAGCCCTCTCAGACTATCTTTGAGGTGATGACCTTTTTATTTTGAAAAGGGTGCTAAACTAATGACTAAAAACTTTTAAAAGTAACCATGTGTAATGTTGTGACCTTAAAACGTATTTCCATTAAAAATTTTAGGAAATGGGAGGATACTTCATTGTAAATGGATTTGAAAAAGTTGTACGTCTTCTTATTCAACAAAGAAGAAACTATGTAAGTATCTTTATCTCTGAATACGTGGCTCCACCAATCTCAATTTCACCTATCTACATATGCCCATTTAAGTAATTCCTGTGTGAATGCAATAATGTCATTTATTAATTCTACATGTGGCTTTCAAGAAATATTTCGGAGCTGCTTAAATTTATCCCTTACTTATTACCTTCATTTTATTTTTTCTCTACAAATGGATGGGAATATATAGTAGGTAGGATATGTCCATTTACATTTGTCATTTGTTTGTTTCAATGTATGTGTGTTTGTGTGTGAGCTATAATGAAAGTGGATGAGTGAGAATAGGTGCATCTTTTGTGTATGTTTCCTTTTTTTTTTCTCAGCCATATTGTCTCCTGCGAAATTCCTGGAGAAAGCGTGGGGCGGAATATACAGAGTATGGAGTCAGCATTCGGTGTGTACGGGAGGATCAGGCTACAAATGTAAGTGAAAGATGATTTGATAAGTGAGTTTTGGCATGTGTGTCATCAAAGGAAGATTTTTGTTGGTGTGATTCTTATCCAGATTATTTGAAAACATGTATTTCCCTTTTTCCGCCTTGGAAGGGAACCCACCATCCTATATGTGACGTGTACATGCCCTTGACCTATAGAAAGCAATTTTTTAATTTATCTGCTTAAAATACGACTTTCCATTAGTGGCAGCTTTATGAAACTCTAAGTGCTTACGTCTTCTGCTTGTAATGCGATGGTGTGTGCAGTTAAAGAAGAATTGATAATTACAATGATGATTTATCATACTGTAGCAATCTAACATAATGATAAAATAATGTATATGTGTGGACCAAGCATCGGCAAACGCAACGATAAAATTTGAAAGAATGCACTACTCCCGGTTATTGAGATATGTGTAAAAAAACCAACAAAGTAAAGAATAGCACTTATATAGTGCATATCCACAAAGTTCATCATGCTCTATGCGCTTTACAATGTATAGTTTACCCCCGGCAGG
>JARBEQ010035472.1:0-25000 GCA_030265355.1 Tritonia tetraquetra | reverse complement strand
TTCTGACAGATTATTCATACGTGAAAGAATGGGGAAGGGGGTTGGGGCTGACTCAGTGACTAGCCGTTCCAAATGATCCTATCTGACAATCCTGGCCATGTCACACATTAACTATAGTTGCATTTTAAAAAGCCAAATAATAGTTATCCCACAATGAGTAATATAAATATTGCCACGGGCGTAAAACTTTAAACTTTAAACTTATAAATGGTGAAGAATGTCCATAGTGACACAATCAACCGACTCCCGATTGTTTACATGAGGGGAAAACGAGCAGACGATATTTCGACACGAGTCGGTAACCAGCGGGGTGAAAGGCGAAAGGTCGGATGTTACAGTCATGCCCAATTAAATGACCAGCTTAGCTTGTACTACAGATAAAACTCGGGTAGATCTCAATAACTTGCGCCCGCGAATGAACATAAATAATTTGGTGGACAGGGCTTTTCCCTTTGTTATCGGGCCTTTACGACAAGTACTTTATTATGAAATAGGGTCCAGCAAAGCGGGCACAACTTAAAGGGGCGATATCTACTCCACAATAGGAATTAATCACCATGTAGCGCATTGTAGGCTAGGTACCTTTAGGTGCTTTCAAAGTTAATACCCCGTATATGATCACTTCATAACAACAACGGCAGCCGATAACCATCTTAATACCGCGGGAGAGATTTTTTTTCAAAATGCGGCATTGCTTGCGCGCTCCCTCTCTCTCTCTCTCTCTGTCGCTCTCTCTCTCTCTCTCTCTCTCGCTCTCTCTCTCTCTCTCTCTCTCGGGAAACGCTGGCAACATATTATAGGTCATATCAAAGGCGGGACCTCCGATGATAGTCCATCTCTGATAGGAATCCACAGGGTCAGAGCCATACAACTCGAAAGAAAGTTCAAAGCAAAAAAATTCCAACGTCTCCGCCGGGATTCAAACCCATTACCTTCTGCTCAGGAGTCGAAAACGTTACCGCTAAGTCACGAAGCCCCCGAAACGCTGTTACATCATAACATATTGTCAATGACTATGAAGAACATAAAGACGAACATTTTAATCAAAACAAGTATTGATGCCATTGAAGCGTTACAAACGTGATATTGGTGAGTCCTTTGAACGGGTTTATAGACTAACAAGAACATTACAAGAAACTGTGACACAAAAAACTGACTACGTGTCCTTTATGTGGCATTTCGATGGGCCAAGTTGTCACCAAAAAGAGTATTCACACCCACCCCAAACAAAAGCAGTGTCTTTGTCTTTCACTGAAGTAGAAATCGTATCTGCTACTATCGTCTCCAAATCAGACAAAATCCGTCAACAGAGTACGATTACGGCAGATGACGTGTGAAGAGAAACCCAATCCAGTGTCGTGACATAAAAAATATAAATATAAGAATAGACACTAGGCCTTTGATGGTGAACTTGGATATCGACGTTTTACAGCAGGGAATGTCACACGTTTCGTTCACATTAATGACAATGAGACGCAAATATCAACGTTCCAGTTTGAACACAACAAAGGGAATTGGGAATTGTTACAGCCAATCATTGTGACACGTAATATCATTAGAAACTATCCTGTTCTTTAGTTTCAGCGCCACCAAATTCAAAACAAAACAAAACAAACAACAACAAAAATCTCGTAGTACAATCAATACGTTTATGTACAATATTGACAGCAAAGCGACCGCCTTGTCTCTACTATACAGCTGATGATGATTATACGTATCTTTGGTACCGCATTGCGATGCCGAGTGCAGACCATATTATGTTGATCACTGTCAATCAATAATCTAAGATCAGCAGGCGGTCAAAACCACTGTTGAAACTTTTCAACCGACTGTTGAGTTGTGTCCATTGATTTTGAATTTTGACCAGGCGGCTGCCACGAGTGTCCTACTCTTTGCGACTTTGGACAGCGTGTGGATCTTTTAACAAGTCTGGAAGACACAGGACCTCATGTTTATCTCTTATCATCGCCTCACGGAGAAGGCTCGCATTCCGACCTCTCAAATGAGATTTGGTTTGTATTCTGCGATAGACTAGCGTCCTATCGAGAAAGTGACAAATAGTCACTTGTCCGCTTCACACTAACGAAACCGGATTAAGCTCCTTCTCCGACTCCATGAGCCTCCAAGGCTCTTAAGGACTTATTGTTTATACTGCACTTGGGTCAAGAGAAACAATTGGAGAAACGGTTCTCGCCCAAGGTAAAAAACAAAGTGCATGAAGTTGGACTCGAACCCACGACCCTCGCCATTGAAGTCTGCCACAGAGAGAGAGAACGCTTACCGCTGACGCTGAGAAAAAGAAACGACGGAGAGCAGGTCACGAACAATGGAGGGAAGGTAAAAGAAGTTAGCTCTCCGTTTTTATTTCCCCCAATATAAGCAATAAGCGTTCTCTCTGTGGTCGTCCTAACGGTAAAGGCTCACAAACACAATTATATATTATTGTCCTATATACTCAATAATGTTCTACATGGCAACATATGTTGGATGTCGATACTTTAAATACATAAAATAACAATGAGAATGTACCAGAACGATACTATAGTGAGGCGGCGATAATTGTATGATGTCTGTAGGGGGTGAAAGGGGGGGGGGGGTGAAGGGGAGGAGGGGATCATTACACCGATTCACCCTTGGAAGATTGGCGTCTCTGGTCAAAAACCAGTTAAATAGTATTGGCGGATTGGACACAAGTGCCGTTACATTTTCACCTTTACATAAGGTCAGCGTAGTGTTATTTTTGGATTAAGCTGTTAAATCAGGCGGATTAACGAATTTGTGGTCGGCTCTACTCTGATAAACGTATGGGTTTTCACTCATCAGACCAGGATTAGGGTAATTGACAGAAGGTGGACAGAACAGCACACTCAATGTGGCTTCTGGCACTCCAAATTCCAAACGACGACTATTGTCTGGATTAAGGAGGTTCCGCGACCGAGGTGATTTGGGGTGAGAGGGGGCGGGGGGGGGGGGGGGGGGGGGGGGGGCGGGGGGAAAGTAGAGGAAGACAGGTACACAGACAGATAAATCAACAATAAAGCTATGTGTGTAGAGTTTCGCAATACACTTGGGTTTAAGAACAACAAAGAGAAAGAGACTTGTTCACAGAGAGAAACAAAAATGCTATTTCTTTTAACGTTTTGAAAACAATGGGGTGATTATTTGTCTCTCTTTGACTTTTAAGTTCAAAACGAATTTTCAGCTATCTGGGCTCTACGCTGTGGCGTGGCTGCGTCACCAGCATGCACATTTAGATCAAAGGGGGATAACCTTTGTGTACAGATGATTTGGCCTTCAGTTTTGGTGGACTGAACTTAGGGCTGGATAGTCGTCTCGCTGTGAAACAGGTGTTGCAACAACAACGAAAATACAAAAACCTTTTGTACCATCCAGTTCAATTAACAATGGAAGCTAAATTTTCGGGGTCCCAGTGGCTCAGAAGTACGGTTCTTGCCACAGAAGTGAAAGGTACATGGTTCGATTCCCGGCAGCGTCGGTTATTTTTCTCCGTGAAACTCAGTCAAAATCTATATGCCACTCCCCTGATCAAGAACCTAGTCCTATCGGAGACGGACGATAAACTCGAAGGTCCTGTGTGCACGTTAAAGAACCCTTGGCAGTTTAAAATCGATAAGAGTAGGCCGCAAGGCAAAATTAATTCCTACCACAAAAGGTCACAGTGGGTTGATCACCTGCTAGGCTTAATATCTTGATCCAGAGAAATCCAGACTCATTGTGCTAGCCCTACACTGTAATGGTAAAAGGGAATTGGATGAGAAAGAAAGAAAGATAAATTTTAATACGGTTAGGTTGAAAGCTAATTTCACCATAGTGCTCTATTTTCAAAGTTGATACTGTCACAGGATACTTATTATATAAAGAAAGCCCCAAGAAAAGGAAAGAATCAAACAAAGTTAAAGCTGATGGTAAACCAAAGTAACAGAGAAATCTTTTCATAATACTATTAACTGGAAACTCCACCATTTGTACAAATCTATAATATTTCAGGCCTCCAAAACATATTGCTGAGCAAAATAAGGTACTCATCTCACAAGATTGACACCTTACGAAAAATACAGCTAAAAATGTTACCAGGCATCGATCTTATCACACACACCAGTACCCTTTGTGAATCTCCTATATATCATTCATTCCCATTCTTTGAAATTCTTAATTGCCTTGAGAATTCATGGATGATAAAATAAAATGAAACTAAAAGTTACCATGCCAGTGTAACTTATCATGAAGAAGTTTGTGATATTTCAACTTGTTATTTAGTAGACTTAATTCTTAATAGATTGGACATGCATTAAAACTACTTCAAGTTCAAGAGCATCACTTCATGATGACATTCACTGTGCCCTCAGCAAGTACATAATAAGTCACTGCTAGTGATCATAACTGGGTTTAGTAGTACAAAGATATTGAGTGAAAAAAATAATTATTGGATTTTGTTTACATACAGCAAATGAAAGGATTCCTTTAAATTTCTTGAAGTTACTATTGGTCAGTACTCACGTGACCAACCAGAGATAAACAATTGGTCCATTGCCTAAGCAATATCATATGCCATGGGTCAAAGTCAAGGCTATATGTACGACCCAAAGCTCTCACGGCATGAAAGGAAGCCTCTTGTCTCCATTATTTATTCAAAACATGCACTGTAACATCAAAATCTAACTTAAGTTCGTATCTGCAACAGTAGCAATAACAACAGTCAACAGACTATCCTGGCTACATGACGAGCGAGGGTTAAGTCTAGTTCTACGACTATGATCGTTTCAGCACTGACGAACGGGTGGCTAGATTCCATTCGACAGTACTGACAAATAGAGCTTGCTAAATTTTTTGCTGATGGCCACTTTCAACTAGAGACTGATTTGATTCTAATTCTAGGTAGAACAAAGAGTGGACATGGGAAATCCTTAACAAAGGAAAAAAGTAAGCCCTGAGTAACTTCACTTATCCTGGCTAACTAGGGGCCGCAAATCTTAGCTAACAGCTGTGGAATACTGTTGGATGAACATTCCTTGATTTTGCCAAAGTAAACTAGAGGATGGTGCAACATGTTGACGGTTGTCTCCCTTGCCAACACAAGTGAAAACTGACTGACTTCACTACATTTGAAAAGTAGAAAAATATTCAGCTTGTCACATTTGGAACGACATATCTTCAGGCCTTCCAGCCCTTACCAAAGTAAAAACAAGACATTAATGTAGAGAAAGAGGAAAAAGTATTGTGGGGGAAAAACAACACTATTGTTAAATAAAACAGGCTATTTAAAGGGTTTTTAAAAATGATTAGAAACAGACTGTCCCTTTTTTAGATCTGTATCAAGTCCTATCAGAGGTCCCACCTTTGATACGACCTACTATAATGTGTTGCCAAGGATGTAAAACTAACAACTTCAAACTTTCAAGGAGGGGGGCTACAGTTGAGATATCGATGTTGGGTCAAAAATATCAATTTTCTGGTTTTTGTCTATTATTAAAGAACAATCATTTCTTTGCATGTTTTCAGCAATGGAATGGTTATTTGGACATTATAAAGTGTGTAAAATGTCTTTTATAAACATAGTTTTCGTTGTTTTCGCTTGTCTTAATATCTCGATCCAGAGAAATCCAGCCTCATAGTGCTGGCCCTACACTGTAATGGTAAAAGGGAATTGGATAAGAAAGAAAGAAATTTTTCGTTGCTGTTTTCGTTAATTCTTGTCTTTGATCTCTTTTTTCTCAAAATGTCATTTCTCAACATTCTTTCCTCACTTTCTCTGTCATTTGTCAGTCAATTTGTTTGCAAAATTGCATGTGTACAATATAAATATATATCTAAAAAGTTACTGATCAAAATTTGAATATCTTCTTTATTTTTTGCAAAATTGCTGTTGTGGAAAAATTTCCTTCTTTTTACTTATCTGATATAGGGTATTTTTTTTTAATTAATAAAAAAAAATTTGACCTATCAAAAATCTGGACTGTCTCTTTTTTCATAACGTACATATAAACAAGTATTCAAAGTTGTAAGTAGAAATTATGAAAAGTAACCAAGAATTTGACTTTTGAAAATAGGATTTATGACAAACCCAAATCCAAGATGGCGGCCGTAACCATGGCAACCAGACACGCCCACCTAGAAAAATAATATGGTTTGAATCCGTTGGTCCTACACAATGTATCCATACAAAAAAGATATGATCAAAATCCTTGAGAAATAGCTCAACTGTAGCCCCCCTTGTTAAACAAGCAACATTTTGTCACTTTCTGGTCAACCACCTCATCTCTTCAAGATTTTTAAATTATAGAATCAATTCAGTCACTAGTTGAAAGTGACCATTAGCAAAAAAAAATAAAGGGCATGCTTTCATTTTCTGCACGAAAAAATATATTTTTTCAATTGTCTGTTTTTTCACTCATTATCAATAAATCTTTTTACTACCAAGCTGAGTTATGGACATGTGGACAGTAACAAAATGAGTCTAAGCATCCATACAGAAAGGTGCCCCGACTATTATGCAAGATAGAACACCGTTAAAATTCTTGGATTAGACATTTAAGACAAGAAGGTGCTCAGCCTATGTCAAGGACTAGAAATCAGGAGCCTGGACATCAGAGGTGTAAAAGAACTTACGTCTTCACCTTTTTTCCCCACACCCCTCCAATTTGTTTCATTTCCCAAAGTAAGAATAGGAGATATGACTACAGAACAGAAGATTATTAGCAAGAAATAGGAAATAATATTGTGAAATAACAGAATTATTCAATAAAAACAATAACAGTTCATTTGACAATTCATTTTAAAATGACAATAACAGGAAACTCCCTTTAAAAAAACCCCAGGACTTGGCATGCCTGCTTCCTAATTTTCCCAACCTTTAACCCCAAAATCCCGCATTAGCGAGACAGTTTTTAATTTCCCTGTGATCCGAGATCCTGCTTTAGAGAGATGGGTAACACCCGTTCCAGTTTGTGCGGTTCTTTTTCTATCCAATGAGTTTTAAATAAACTATTAAGTGCAGGATTGAAGGAAGAAGTCATTGAGAGTCTTTTGTTGTCAAAACTGAATGAAAGAAGTGTATTTGAAGCTGTTTGTGAAATATTTTTTTCCTTCATTATTCCAACATCTACGTCACTGGACCTTCCACAAGCAAAAGGCAAAGAACCTAGATTCGATCCGAAGAAGTGCTGCAAAATATGATTTATCTGATGAAGCTGAAGTGAATTACAATGGTAGTTATCCTGAAAGTGATTTGGAAAGTGTGAATGATTTGGACTTAGATCTTGAGGAAACTTTAGATGTCAGTGATGATGTTCAGGTAAGGGGGCGTGGGGGGCCAGGGGAGGGGGATTTTAAGCCTCAGGAGCTTAGGGTTCAAAGGGTTAAATAAATGTCAAACAGAAGGAGTAACATGCTGATGAGATGACAACAACTCACCAGAATGGGATTCGTCATCCGATGTCAAATCCAACTGTGATTTAAACTCCACACTGTGGTCTACCCTTTGAGCCCAGCGTCCTTTGGGGGGCACCATCTCCTGGCTGCTCTCAGAGCCTTCGGAACCTCCTTCACCAAACTGTTCAGTAAAGAAAAAAATATAAGATTCAAAACTTCCAAGTTATATTTTTATACTGAAAAGGAGAGATATTATCTATTAGATGACAACTCTACAATAAGATATTCACAAATAAAGGAGTCTGCACTGTTGAAATTTTCAAATTAGCTAATCGTTGCCATGAATAAAAAATCAGTGTTATGGGTCAGAGTTGAGCATTTTATGCATAATGTGTGACATCATATTATATTTCTAATGAAAAATCTAATTGCCATTGTTTTATGTTCCCTTTCAAATTAAAAAATGAAGTAATTAGCTACACTAGCCCCATAATTTTTCTCAACACTCAACTCCTCCTGTACCATTGTACTACTTGTCACTACTTCTTCAAAACTCCAAAAACCCAAATGTCCCATTGAAAAATCACAATGAACAACTAAGAGGAGTCAAACAGGGTTAAATACCCACATCCATACTCTATATACCAAAAAATACATCAAAACTGAGCTAATTTCATTTGTTTAGATCCAAGATCAGCATTTCTACAAAGTATGCACTAGAAGACATCTTTGAACTATTTCATTTTAACTGAGTCTTTCAACACAAATAAAAAGTGTAGCAGATATTTTTTTTTACCTTTGCTTATTTCTTCAAAGTATGCACTATGCTAGTAAACATCTTTTAAAACTATTCTACTAAATCTTTCTACAAAAATAGGAAGTGTAGAATGTCTTTTTTTTACCTTTGCTTTAGCCCAGTTTGGTAGCTGCCCGATACTGAACCTGTATGCTAGAGTATCTGCAGTAACAGGCATGTCTAAGGGTTTTTTCTTGACCAAACCATTGTCCTTCATATCGTAGAGGTGATCATCATCCTCATCATCTCCGTCGTGATAGTCCTGACTGTAAACACTGTCGTCATCTACCATGGGGATATTTCCAACAGACGCTGCCTTTATGACAGGGAGAACATCATCAAATGACCTAGATTCTAGGGCTACAGGGTTGGGCATCATTAGTTGATCAGATCTGTTGGGAAAGAGTAAGGGAGACATAAGATATAATCTCTAAACAACAAAATGAAGATTTCATCACAAAAGCAAGCAAAAAATTAATAGAGCTGTACATGCACATTTTTAGTAATTTTCAAGGCTAAAGGCTCCAAATCAGGAAGAGATTAGAGAAAATCTAATAATGCAAAAATGATGAGTCAATTTGAAAAATTTTAAGAGATTTTAAAATGTGGTGTCCAATGAAATAAATCCCCTTCAATTCTGATCAGAATGGCTTAGGTGAATTCAATACTACAAGGCATACATTAATAAGCTTTCAAAAAACTGATATCTCAAGAGAACTAAAATGGTTTGTCTTTTACCTCAAGGTGTCAATTAAAATCACATACACACAAACAAATTAAGACTCTTTTACCTGATGTAGTCTGTGTCCTTCATTTCCTTGCCTAATTCGAGCAGTTTTCCTTTAATTTGGGCTGTCATCTCTGAGGGCAAGCGCCATACAAAAATACATCTGGCAAGAGAAGGTAAATTAGAGGAAAGTTATAGTCACCACCAAATATAATGCTAACCAGTATCTGAACATATTTTTAAAGATAAGGAAAAGGTGATAACAATTGCAGAATGATCGCTTTAAAATAATGGGTCATAGAAATACTGAAGGTTATGCATATCTAAGCTTATTTCTTCTTGATAAATAATATGGCCGTGACCATTGTGAAAGAGGAAACAAACAGGGAGGAAAGTGAGAGAGAGAGAGAGAGAGACACATTTAGTTCTACGGATGAAATAACATTACTGACATTATTCATGACATATCAATATCTGATCATTCTCTCTTTCACAGACTCTCTGTAAAGATAACCGTTTTCTCCTCGCATATGACTTACATGCTCACTTAAATCACAAGAGAGAAAATTAAACAAAAATTATAATATTTTAAAAATATAATCAGTTAAAGTTTTACCCATCAGCAGACACTGTAATCAAGTGCTTGAGGTCATTGGCAAACTTGACTCCAGTAATGGTTTCCGAATGTCCATATATTGTTGCAATCAGCTCACCACTTTCAAAGTCTAGAATGCAAACACTCTTATCCGTACATGCAGTGGCTGCGAAACTGCCGGAGGGGTCGAGATGAATGCGTAACAATATCCCATCGTCCCCTGATGTTCCTCTGTAACACTTTTTCTCTTTGTGACTCTGAATGTTGTACAGCCTTTCATATTAGAAAAATAAAACAAATTTTCATCAAAATAAACAGATTTTTCATCAGGACAATATGACACTTTAACCCAAAGAGATTTAGAAAAACATTTGCCAGTACACAGGACGCTCACACATTTCTGAAAACTGTCACTCCCTTTTCACCTTAATTACCTTTTTATCTAATTTGTGAAACAAAAAGCCTAAAAATGATGAAAACCAGTAGACACATTTATTAGAAATAAAGAAGAAAACTGAAATGGTACAAAAAAAGAAAAGAAATGAAATGTCATAAAATTAATAATCCAAAATATTTATTTCACAGGCTATTACATTTTTTCTCAACATTTTATTTATGGACGATAAATATGTGCATGAAACTTTGTTTGTTTCTTTATCACCACATAATTTTCATTTCTATCCCAAATGATCAGCCCAGTGTCCATTGTTCCTCACTACCTGAGCAATACACTGATGTATGAAATTTTGAGATCTAAAAGACACATTAGAAAAGTGCTCCACTGGGGATCAGGAAACAAAAACACCAAACTGATTCTCCAAACCCATTTTGCTTTGTATCATATATTTCCCAAGTAGATTATGTTACGTGAATTGGAAATAAACTAATAGTTCTCTATACTGCTCTGGACATATACAACATAGAACCCAGTTAAGAAAATCCTAAATTTAAAAAATTGTAATCACCTGACATTGCGATCTTGACAGGCAGTTGCCAAGTACTTCTGTGTTGGGTCAATGACCATGTCATAGAGGGTTAACTTTGTGGCCAGATGGTGCTCTAGTTGAAACTGGAACTCAGGGGCCTGAGGAAGGCATGGATACAAGATGTACAATTCACAGCTTTACGTGGATAACAAAATAACTGGATAGATATAACATGTACAATTCACAGCTCTGTAAGGGTAACACAATTACAACTTTAACATTCCGCCTTCCATAGGTGCCAATCTTGAAAAAGGGGGAACTTCTCAAAAGCGATTACATATTAAAGTGAAATGGTTTTTTTTTTCAAACTAGAATTACATTTACTGTTTAATCAGAGGTTTAGTGGATAATGGAATTTTCCTAAATAGAGAAAGAGAGGCACCAGTGGTCTTCAAATCAAGCAAAACTGACCATCATATCTCACACAGGTTACGGATCAGTGATCTTAAGTCCCTTGCTAATCGTGCAGAGGACACAAAGGTTAAAATAACCTGCGACTAACAACACTCATGATTGCTATTTTACAAGGGCTAAATTATTAATGGGCCCGCTATTTGCCAACAAGTTGTCAGCTTTTGATAATGGCAGGGTTGATTGATAAGAATGGGTGGCCCTTGTGGGGTGTATCTTTGGTCACTAGCTTTCACTACCACATCACCACCTTAGGAGAATATCATATGAATCACTTCAGATTGCTTTCTTTCTTTCTTATCCAATTCCCTTTTACCATTAGAGTGTAGGGCCAGCTTTCTGAGGCTGGATTTCTCTGGATCAAGATATTAAGCCAAGTAGGCGATGAACCCACTGTGACCTTTGTGGTAGGAATTAATTTTGCCCGGACAGCGGCCTACTCTTATTGATTTACAACTGCTAAGGGTTCTTTAACGTGTGCAACGTGCACATGCGACCTCCCAATTTATCATCCGTCTCCGATAGGACAAGGTTCCTGATCCCACCTACCTGAATAGGATCAGGGGAGTGGCATATAGGTTTTCACTGAGTTTCAAGGAGAAAAATACCAGACAGTGTCACTGCCGGGAATCGAACCCGGTACCTTCCACTTCAGAGGTGAGAACCATACCTCTGCGCCACTGGGACCCCCTACTTCAGATTGCTATGGTCAAGAATATCATTTTGTGTATTTCATCCAAGTCTTTGTATTTTCATTGAGCAGTCTCTCACTCTGCAGACAGGAATTGTATAAATGCCCTCTGACATCATTTTGATGATCCCTTTAGTGCATAGGATCTTGACAATAAACGATAACTAAAATAAATAGCCATGTATTAATGACATTAAAACAGCCATGTCTGCATTCACTACCTTTCATTAGTAAGACCCCTAAAATTCATGAAGGAGGCGAGGTGGCCAAGTGGTCTAGGCTAAGGACTTTGATGGCCACAATACTCAGTTATATATCTGCTGACACGATCATTATAGCTCTTAGTGCAATATCAATGGGTCATCAGCAATCGAGTAGCGATTACAAATATGTTATCACAAATAACAGCGCAAATTCAGCTATACACAGAAGAAGCAAAAAAGCTACAGCCTAAAAAAAACAGAATTCTGGAAATTTTCTTAAGTCTGGCACTCATGAAAATCTGACTTTGTTCTCTTAAGTCATTCATTAGTCTCAAGTATCTCACCATGACAGCATTCCTCAGTAAAATGGATTTATCCGCTCCACAACTGATCATACTCAGCTTGTCGTTGATGTCTGTAAATCTCACTGCTGTAATGGAAGACGAGTGATCCCCTAATGTCTGCACCAGTCCATAATTCTCTTCTACATCAAACACATGGATCAGGCGGTCTCGACTGCCTGTAGCAAGAAACTTGCCTGCGGTAATGAAAAACAAACAAATTTATACCCCAGTAACAAAATAATAGTTGTTAGGACTGAACAATCATCATCATCATGCCTTTTTTCCAATCAAAACCACATTTATTTCAAAATCTTGCCAAGTAAGATGAAAAATGAAATAAAAAGAAACATGTGTAAAGAGACATACAAACAATCACAATACCATTTAACAGACTGATTTAAAAACAAATGCCCAGATTAAGAAACAAAGACAGTTTGTTTGATTTGAAAATAATTCTCAACAGTACAAATCTTACCAAATTTATTGTTGGTATATTCCAAACACATAACATCTGAGTCATGAGCCTCCACACACCTGACTTCATTCAGGTATTTCATGTCATAAATTCTGAGGGAAGAAGACCATAAATCAAATCATCACTGATACACTATTTCAATCAAAACAAGAGTCATTCATATGACCCTCTGCATATCATATTGTTGTAAGACACAATGAAAAGACAAATGGAAAAAATGTTTTAAATGAATCAATTTCTAATTGTTATAATAACTATTCAATAACGTCAAGCCACTGTCAGATTTCTCACCTGATGTTTCCCTGTCTATCCCCAGATGCCAAGTGAGTTCCTTCAGGGCTAACTCTGATTGATCTCACTCCATTCTTGTCATCATACTTTGTGTCAGTTTTGTCTGTGCCTCCAGCTGACAAAAATAAATTAAAATATATTTTTTAAATTAAAAAATCAAACAAACAAATAATACTGGAATAACTACATTCACAAGCAAAAAAGATATTGAGATTAAGATTATTATCTATTTAATAAAATATTGCTAAAATGTGACAAATGAAACTACTTCACAAGAATAAGCCGTTACCTGGGTTGTAGTCTATTTCAGTCAAACAGGTAAGGGCTGGGTCAGAGTATACAATCTTTAACAGCTCCTGAAAAACAATCAATCAAAATAACAAACAACCCAAATGAAGTGACATCCCTTTGCCAATTATCATTATTTTTTGTGATCAAAATGGATGCTCTAAATAATTTTCACATCTCCCATTTTATCAACAAAATAAAACTGGACCCAGAAAGACTTGTAGTTACTTTAATGGCAATTCATTTTCAAGAATCATCAATAAATCAGCTATTTTGGACATTAGCATCTTTTTTTTTTCTAAACCTGACAAATCTCTCTTAACAGCAATCAATATAAACCAAACCCCAAAATAACTCACATTGCTGTAGATATTCCTCTTGTATGCAGTATTTTCTGGCATGTGTGTGTTTAGATTCCACACCCGAATAGTGTCATCGCGAGACCCTGTTAGGAAAGAGCCTGGAGGCAAGGTCTCTGTACCCTCTGAAAGATGGGGATAGACCTGGGAAGACATTTGACAATAATATAAATATAAAAGCTGAGGAAGGGAGGAGAGACAGAAAAGGAGACAAAGAGAAAGCAGTCAAAAGCGCACATTACATCATTACATGCTTGTATTGAGTCAACATGCGGATCCTCATCTTTTGCTATTGTTGATCATCTGTCACATTCTTTAACTCTTATAGTATAACTGTATAACAACCAATGTGTGTCAATTGCCAGGTACTACAATTCAAAATGCTGTTGAATTTTGGATATCTTTCAATATCGGTCACAATTTTAAAAGGTGATGAGATTTATCAAAGAAACAAAAAGAAGGTTCACTACAGGAATGTCCTCCCTCAAGAGTGATCTCTTTATTCTGTTGATCATGTAACCATAACATACAAAGACTGACATAACTTCAGTTTATTATGAAATATCTGTTTTAAAGCAATATTTCATTTACTGATAAACAGTGAGAAAGCGGTGATAAGAGACAAAAATATAATATAAAACAAAATAAAAGCATTCAAGCAAGTCTTGCTTACCTCTAAGGCCCATATGCAGCCACTGTGATAGAGAAATGACCATGCTTTCCCCACTCGCTTGAGGTCATGAACATCCCAGATATAGATACTGCGATCATTATATACACAAGTGACCTGAGAAAGATTCAAACAAGTGAACCAGAAATTAAAATATAACTTCAAGATAGAGAAAATTAAAATCATATTAGTTTAAGCCAGTCAAACTTTTCAAATGTCATTGAAAGACAAAAAGTAAATCCCTCTAGACAACACAACAGGAAGTAAATGGAACCACAAGCAACAACAACACAATCTTTGTCTTAAAATTTACTGACACTTTTCGCTTCAGATGGAGATAGCTGACCAAACAAATTTTTCATCAGCAAGGACAACTAACAGCCACTTCAACACCTCCAAAGTTAGTGGAAGCCATATCGACGGCGAAAGTCACAAACCTGCTATCTGTGAAGACCCTTATTATTTAGACAAAAAAACTTCTTTAAAATCAAAATGTTGTCAAAAAATTTTAAGATCAAAAACAAAATCATTTTGAATTGATGTTTCTTATCATTCGATGAAAAAAATTCACTTTGATATTAATTAACTAATGAGTAATTGGACTTAGCAGGTTTGCGATTTACATTTCTGAAAAGAGATGGCAGGTTTGTAGAGATAGCAGGTTTGCGCTGACAACAATGACGAATAAAAAAAAAATTGAAATTTTTGGAGTTAGCAGGTTTGCGACTTTTGCTGTCGATAAACTACTACTATTTTCCTTATGAACACATCATACTTCATGACTTACCTTCTTATGTTCATCATCAAAAGCAATACATTTAGTATCTGGATAATTTGCATCTTCCCGACTGCTGACCATGTGGCTGATAAATATAGAGAAAGAACACGATAATTATATTCACAATGTTGTGCAAATCCCAAGACATATTCACCCTGATAGGGGCATCCCTAGTGCAGTGGTTAAGACACTTGCCTCTGGGTGCTGAGGACTGGGGTCAAAGATTTTTTCTTTGGACCCTTCAGTGTTTCATGGCCCTGCCCTGGAGATTCACATGAAATCTTCTCAAGTTCAACCGCCTTCGATTAGACCTTTCCGTGTTAAATCAAAGGGCATAAAACTTCAAATCTAATAACTTTTTTTTGTTGTTATAAAGTGATACACAGTGGGCTGATCACCTGCTTGTCTGAGATTCTTTGATCCATAGAATTTTTGGCTCTGTGTTCAGTCGTGTTTGGTGGCCGGGGTGTCTGCATTTATGGCGGGTATCTTGTGTGCCTTTCATGGCTGAATATAGGCCTGACCCTAACACTGCTCTGTGGTATTAATAGGGTTCGATCAAACAAACAAAACAAACAAATAAAGTGATCAGGTGTGGGGGTATAATTTTGAAACCATTAAATGTAAAATGCGCTATTGATTAATACCTATTATGGAAAAGATGTTGCCCCAATTCAAATCATGTCGACTTTGACAGATCCCATCACATGTAATAACTTGTCATGTAGGCAGATGATAAAGGGAAAAGTTCTGTCCACCAAATTATTTATATTCATTCGATGGCCGCAAGTTATCAGACCTGATTGTTTATGTTTTACAGATGAAGGAATTTAAGATAAACAATCTTGATATTAAGACTGGATGAGGATTGAGTTTATATCTACTATCAAATTCTGATTCAGTCCACTTTGGAAAACTAAAGGCTTATGGGACTGAAAAAAAGTTACCTAGCTGTGGTGGCTGTCGTGATTTCCACTCCGAGATGATGAGGCTTTGGCAGAGAACACAGATAATGCAATGTGGTGGCATTAAACACACGGATGACACCCTCAGAACAACCAACAAAGATGTGGTCCCTGCCAGACGCTATACAATTGGCTGATTTTGTCTGCAAGTGGGGGGGGGGGGGGGAGAAGAAAATAAAGAAAGAAAGATATTGACAATTTATACAAATGTGAAAAACTTTGTGCCGGTCGTTATGTTAAGATGTTTTCTTTCATTATCATTTCCTGGTTGACCTTTCAGTGTCAGGTCAAACAAGCCCCACTAATACTGCAATGCAGTGTTGGGTCCAGCTCCCTGTTCTGCCACAAATGATGCATTGGCGCTACATGTGCCTGAAAAGCTATGGATCCAAGGATTTCAGACAAGCAGGTGATCAGCCCACAGTGCTATGTTAAGATGCAATCAATATAATAATCCTTTTCTCCTTCAACCATACGTGCCAAATTTGAAAAGGAGGAACTTCTCAAACGCGACTATGTAATATGTTTGATGATCACTAGATGCGCCATGCTTTAAGACTTGAGAAGCTTGAAAAGAAGATGGCAGAAGTGGAAGTGTTGTTCGATTTTGATAAAACCAAATCTTTCTCACTTCGTTACTCCCAGCTTTCTGAGTTTAAGCAGCGGCTTAGCGGATAGTGGAATTCTGCAAAATAGTAGAAGAGGAGTGGCATTCATGCTCAACACAAATTGAGGAAACAGAAAAGGATAAGCAACGCCTTGCAGAGAAAAAATATTAAAACCAAGAAAATAAAAATATTGCTTGTTTGGTTTCAATATATTTGCAGTGAGAGAAAACTTACCCTAAGTTCCACCCATTTGTCCAGTGATCTTTTCTCATTGAATTCACAAAGGAGTCCAGATTGGGTTATGGCGAAAAAACGACCACACATCTTTCCTTTTCCGCTGACCACATCACAGAAAAAGTTATCCTTTTGGTCTCCCAAGATACCAGATCGCCCGGCCAATGGCACAGTCTGGTTGATCTATATTGAGGAAATGTTTAGTCAATAGTTATGTATGAATTGAATTTGATTATAACTGTTTGTTTGTTGCTGTTTTAGGGCTCTATCGACACAGGTAGGTCATTTCAGCGCCTGCCAAATGGCTTCAAACAAATCAAAGGTAACTAGATGCCACCCATAGACCACTAAGAAAGACGTGAAGTCCATGGGTGGCACCCCCCCCCCCCCCCCCCCTTTGGTGGAGGAGCAATTTATAAACCCCAGACCCTTGTGGGGTAGAAAAAGGAAAAAGAGAAGAGCGAGATCCGACAAGATGCCACTCATGGACCAATAGGGATGACGTAGTCCATGGGTGGCAACCGGACCTATTTATTTTAGCGCCCCGGATCCCCACAAGGGAAATTATACCTGTGGTGCAGAGCAATAGAACACGTGGAAAATGTTCTGGAAGACAAGGCATAAGAAAGTCAGACAGACCACCAACATCATATATGGACATAATAAAAATGTGTGAGTTGAAGGTGTAATAAATGTATTTAAAAGATGACAAGATTTGGGATATGTGAAGAACTCATTCTATCTTCGATGGAAGATGACATCATTAATGATGATACTGACAGGTGAATAACAAGACAAAATTACTTCACACACACACATACCAACTTCACACTCATACACACCACAAATGTAGGTAACAATATTTAAATTCAGAGGCCAAAACCTGATCAAAGAACATAACAATAATATGTTATTTCGACAGATGAAAGAATTTACAATACCCATGTGAAAACATAGAAAGAATGATTGACAGGAAATAAACTTTTAAAAAATCTTACTTTACAAAAACAGGGAATGCACAATAACCATATAAGCAAATAAATATTTCTTTGTAAATAACAAAGCTTACCTTTGATCTACGTTCCTCAAGGTACCAGAACCGTACATGACGACTGCCAACAGTAACAAAACATTTGCCATCCTCTGAGTATGCTATGGCACTGACCTAGACAAAATATCAAAATTCAAGTTAAGAATAATGAAGTTTGTGTACACAACAATTTCCTTTAACTATGGTCAGTTTATAAAATCTGACAAAGGGTTTGAATGAAATTATCCAATACAGACTGTGACGAAAAGCAGGCGGTCAACGAGAATGGCGATATAACGGGATGGTGTAAGGTTTTACTGTATTGATGTTGTGAAAAAAATTTAGACGGATGATGCAAGTCAATGTTTGTAATAAGAATCATCCCATAAACATTGCTCTGTACATCAAGAGAAAGCTTTTGGAATGATAAAAGCAGGATATATTGAGATATATTGGTAATAAAGCAAGACATTTTTCTTTTGTTCTGATAGAATCAAAATTCATGGTACAGAAAACAAAAAGGTCAAATAGTGCAAGAGTAGTTGAATAGCGTGCTCACCTTGCTGGAGACTTTATTGGAAGCCACTTTGTTGCCTGACTTCCAGTTCCACACAATAATCATCATGTCATGCTGTGTTCCCACCGACACCACCTCCTTCATGTTGGGGGAAAAGGTCTAATTGGGAAACAGGAAAGGTAGAGTTATAGGGAAAGACATAGAGATGTGGTTATTACTTACTAAAGAAGTGTGAAGGAATATGGATGTGATGATGTGTGTTGCACAAAATGTTTACTACATTTATATCATGTGTTATTATATATGGCACCAATGTAAATCCAAAGAAATTTATTTATTAGACAATAGAGCTCCAATTATGATGATTATTCATTCATTAATTATGTACCATAGGAAATATAAAAATGTAAACATAAATGGGGACTTCAAACAAAACTCCCAAAAATAACTCCTGATGTCAAAGGGTAATCAGGGGAAAGACCAACAAAACAACAATCAGACCTGTAAATGACCATTTCCAAAAATTGTCTGAACTTCTCCATGGAAATGGTAATAGCCTAAACAAAAATGCACAATAACAGGATTTTAGGGGTCTGAATCAAACAACTGTCTGAAAAGTTAAAAGTGTGAACAATTCATTCCTACCACACAGTTGATGCCAAATTTGTGACCAAGCAATTCAGCAACTTGCGTCTTCTCTGCGACGTCCCATATCCTGACAGCTGGTTGGTGGCCATTCTGGGGGTTAAAAGATATGACATGTTAAAAGAGACTTAACATCATGCGTTCTTATCATCCTTAAAAAAAAAAAATTCCTCTGTCACTTTTCGATACAAGTCCTGACCTCAATAATTTAGCATGGAAACAGTGGAAGCATTTCCTGGTGAATAAAACTACATTAGTTGCTCTAATAATGCTTTTATTAAAAAGAATTCACTATCAATGTCAGAGCCATGAAAACTCTAAAAAGTCAAAGCAAAAATTCCCACGTTGATGCTGGGATTCAATCCCAGGACCTTCTGTGCACAAGCATTACCACTATGCCATGACACCCCCCAGATCAAGAAGGAAATCCAAGCAGATGATCAACCAACCATTTTCATTTGAACCTTCTATTTCTTAGGGGGCAGTTGCTGTCTCCAATACATACTAACAATAACCTTGTTATCTCTGTGTGACATAAATCACACTGAACACAATAGTACAACTAATAATGTTAAAGCTAGACCGTTGTTCAATCTGACATATGAATTACACATCTAGGCACCCCACAAGAGGGGTCCCAGTGGCGCAGAGGTACGGACCTCGCATCTGAAGCTAACGGTACCAGATTCTATTCCACAGAAATCCAGCCATACACTGTGGTAATGGTAAAAGGGAACTGGGTAAGAGAGAAGAAATAAAGGTACCCCACAAGTACAGCAAGGTTGAGCATTGTTTGTATCACCCAGTTTGAATGTATATACCAAACTGAAAGCCATTTTATGTATGCTGAATTTACAAAGAAGGGAAAGACATTAAAAAACAAACCCTTCTTTTAATTCAGTGAGAGACTTACCTCACCAGTGACAATGTACTTTCCATCTCTGGAGAAGGCCACAGCAGATATGAACTTTCTGCTCACATTGAATATGTGTGTTTGTTTATTCCTTTGAGGGTTGAATAATACAGTGAGACACCTTGGGAATCA
Source organism: Tritonia tetraquetra (assembly GCA_030265355.1). Taxonomy (NCBI): domain Eukaryota; kingdom Metazoa; phylum Mollusca; class Gastropoda; order Nudibranchia; family Tritoniidae; genus Tritonia; species Tritonia tetraquetra. The sequence goes on along the minus strand of JARBEQ010035472.1, from coordinate 4,953 downwards.
AGTAAATAAATTTCATTACTTTTTTATTATAAAAACACACTCACATTAAAACAAATAAAAAATAAAAATAAGCATCAAACAAAATACATCATATGATGGCATGATATGTGACGAATAGAGGCATGTCAAATCCAGGTGACTGTGAGCCATTCATTAGTATAATATCTCTATAGATGAATTGCAAGACTCTTCGGGCACAGAAGTTAAGAGAGCCCAAATCAGTAGGTTTTGCATGTGTTTTAAGCATGGTAAAGTTGTTTTTACATAATTAACGATCTTCACAAGTTGGCCATTTTTAAAGTCATATGATCATAATTTTTTTACACAGATAATCTAGTCTACTATCTATTTACAACAAAATTTATTGATGATTTTTTTTTTGCATTTCATAGTTTATTTTTCATGAATTTTTTATTTGGTGTTGGAATTTTGTTACAATTTTTTATCAAAATTTCAATACTCAGGAACTATAACTCAAGAATGAATCATCGTTTTTAAAATTTATCAATATGATTTGAAATATACTTTTATACATTGTGTGAAAATTTCATGGAAATCTGTCGAGAAATATAAAAGTTCTGATCAAAAGAGTGACAAAAATTAGCATTTTGTGGAAAAGGCAAAAAGAAATTAGAGACAGATGACCTCATAAGATGTCAATTTTACCCATGAAATCAACTAATTTCAGCCCAAAGCGCTTTAAATCATGTAAATTAGATGTCAAAGTATCTAAAAATAGCAATGACTACACTTGGCCAACGTAACCCAAAAATCAATATTTTGGGGCGCCGCCCCCACCTTTAAGTGATAACACCAAACTCTGCCATGGAAAAAGAAATTTGTGGGTCCCTACATTGTGAGGGAGGTACAGATAACACTGAATTCTACAATGTAAGACAAAAAAAAAAGTATAATAATACTAAGTGCTTTTGAGAAAAAAGGGGGAAAGTCAAATTACCCTGCAGGATATGCGATGGTGCCATTGTTGGAATCACAGTCAAGACTAGAGTTAGAAACTACAGTCACTCCAAGGACGCGTTCTAACTTTACCTGGGGAAAGAAAAAGAACATATTTTCCATTAAATCAAGATTAAAATTGGTTTATAAAAAATAAATTGTTCCAAAACTCGAGACAACAGAAATGAAAGTAAAAGTACAAAATAATTGATCAAATCAGTCAGACAAAATTTTGGTTGGAGGACCTTTCTGTGTTTTCATGGCTTTGCAGTAAAGATTCACAAGCAAATTACAATGGCAGACGGATATTTATATGGGTTGTTTTTTAGAAGACCATTATAATGTAGAAAGAGGCATTCAACAGCTTTGAAGCTTAACGGAATTCAAAACCATAATGGAGATGAAGTAGCTGAAGAAAAATGAAATGAAACAATGAGAATACTGCTTTGATAAAAAAGTAAATTAATTTACGAAGAACCATACTCTAAGAAAACAGAGGACTGAGAAGAATCCTGCTTGGATCCCAGATAGCAGAGAGTTACGAACCAGGAAATTTGGGAGAGAACAAGACCAACAATGTGAGTAAAGTGAACAGACACAAATATGAGGGTCCTGGGCTCCTCAGGGGAAACAGAAAAGGGGCAAGCCACTTGGAAGGTGGAGACACACAGTCACAATGGAGATGTGGGAGGCTGGCAAGACCTGTCAAGAACTGCAGTGGCTGGCTCAGAACAGAACGTACAGGAGAAGTTTTAGTTATGTCTTATGCTTCACCAGGAGCAACGAGGATTGTGCGAGTTGAGTGAGTAATACTAAGAAAGCTGATCGAAGAAAGAGAAATCTGTGTGAGTAGAACTTATCAAAATAATACTAAAATTACAGAGAGAATTCAATGAGGGTGACAACCAAGACGATTAAAAGATAGTAGACAAAGAACACTATGCCCTGTGCTGCCTTTATAAATATGAAAGATACAAGAATATTCAGTTTTACCTAAACTCATGGTGGGAAGGAGAATTTGAAATTTCAGACTTATAAAATTACAGAAAGCAATTTTTTTAGACTCAGTAGTTTGAATTTAAATCTGTATCATTATAACAGTACAGGATGACCACTTCTACATGCCATTCTGATCTGAAAAAAAAATTGAAGTGACTAACCTATCCATCTATTCAAAACATAACAGAATATTTATTTTCTGCTGTTCAGCAACAATAAAACATAAAGACAACTTATGAGTGTCTGATTCCCAGTCAGATGGAGAGCCAAATGGGACATGGGAAACAATATAATTTGTGTTTTGTCTGCTTTAGATATAAGTACTTCTCACTGTTTAAAAAAAATAAAAATTGAAGTTCTAAGTTATCAACTTTACACCCCTTTAATTTCATCTCTGATCACTGATTGATATGACTTGATGAACCTGGCCAGGATTCAAACTGCAGACCCCCTGTTCTGTGAGTGAGTGCCACATAATAGTCCAATCTCAGTGCATTGCTTGCTCATGGTGCCAATAAAAAATAAGGGGCATATTGGGCTGATCATCTGCTTGCCTGAAATTATTTTATTCCATATCGGCTCTGTTTGTCTTCCAGAAGTGAATAAAAACAAACTTGAATATTTCTTGTCTCTTATACCTTTATATTCTATTTTTATACACTCAGAAAAGTAAACTTACATTCAAAATAATCATTCTTAGGTTGATTTTGTTTTCTTCTGACAAAAATTAGAAATTGAGAATATTATATCTTAGTCTTAGACTTCTAGTCTATCTCTACTTTTCAATCTAAAATATTTATAGAATATCTTCTACTCCTTTCACTTATCGAAACCCACTTGCGTGGAACAATTTTTTATCAAGATTTTTTGTTTAGATTTAATAGATTCCAGACATCTTAGATAGACAGTTTAGCAACAAATCACCTGATTTTTTGTTGAAATTACAATTTCCTACTGTGGCCATCTGGTGTGGAATTTTGATAGGGTTAACTTTAAAAATATATTTACAAATTTCAAAACAACAATGGGATACTAAAGCCAATGTGAAATAATGTTCCTGACCAGTTCAACACTCTAAACATCTCAGTAAGTCTACAGTCAGTATCAGCAGAGATAACCATCTATCAGTTCCTGTTGTCATCTTTTCCTTTTTTTTATCAGCTCTTTAAATTTGCGAAGTAGACAATAATTCTAATCAGACAAGACTTCTAAATAACCTGCATCCCAAAAAATTCACAGGCTTTACCTCCTTTCAAATTATGTTATAAATTATTGGTAAATGAACAGTCAAAATATCTTTATGAATCTAAAATTCAACCAGCGAGAGAAAGGTAAACTTACTCGTTGATCCACAGGCAAAACTTTGGTCTTGCGTTTCACAGACGGTGAACGAAGTATTTTCCGTTGTGGTTTGATAATTTCCATTCTTCGAAAATAACAAAATTATATGTTAGATCCCAATCTGCCCCATCATTCGTCATTACGTCCGTGGTCCACGACTTTACATGAATTTCAATTCTGAGGACAGACAGTTCAATCAACTGACATTTTCTAAAAACTTGACTCTTGTTACTTGTTACTGTGTGGGCATGGACAGGTGAGTCGGTGAATCATGTGATATCGATACCATTTCAGTGTTGATATATACAAAACAATATCGATACTTCAAAGGCTACGTTACCTGAGTAAGTCGAGGTACATGGTTTTATTTGAACTGGTGGAATTTTATTTTATTTTTTTAACTGGCGCCCGTGCTGACTAATTCCCTCAATTTTGACAGACGAGAGACATGCTCTAGGGAAACCACATATTATTGTATGTCAGCCTTTCCTGATGGTTTCTCAAGATGTCAGTGAAGAATAATGAGCATGGTGGGATGATCGAATGCTTGTCCTACACTCTAAGCCACTCTAAGCATACCTTAATCTGTGTTTAACTTTATTTTGAATTTTGTGGTTGAGAAAAAATTTGTCTTGAGGGTGATTCTGATTCACCAATTCACGGGGTGTCTCCAAATTCTACCAGAGGTGGTCATTTTAGGCAGAAGCACATTTGAACAAGTCCACAAAAGAGAAAAAATGTGAAAATCTTTAGATGCATTTGACAAAGTGGAATAATAAAGTTGAATAGATAGAGTAGGTAATGGATAGAACATTAGATTGGATTTGTAGATAAAGAGGTAATTACATTTAGTGGATAAACAAATGAATAGATACAATTAAATATTATAGAGATAGCTAGACAGACAGATGGATAGATAGATAGAATTGCCCTATTTCGTTTCTTCACCCTTTCTAGCTAATTAAGTTATTAGGGAATGTAAGCTAACGTTTTCAGCTCTTTATTAGCTGAGAAGAATCTCCCAAGCGTCACGACAATGCAGCATTCAACATCTTTTCACATGCTTTATTTTTTTTATTTTACTCTCTTTCTTTCAGCCCGTTCTTTTCTTCTTCAAAGTGTGTCTTCTTGCCTACCTTCTTTTTTTGCATGTTTGTGTGTACACATCTAAGCGTGTGTTTGCTTGCGTCTGTGGCTTTCGCGTTTCACCTGCGTAAGTGTGTTTTGCCGTATCTCAGTTGAGAGCCGTTAGAAAGAACGGTGGGAAAGTTTTCCTGAGTTTGCAGGTACAGAGTACCTAGGACTATTCAGTGCTGCCGACAATATAATAACAGGCATGTGAGGAAAACATCTGTTGGCAACGTTTCTGGTAAACGTGACCTGCATTTCATACCTTACCCCTCGCCTCTTTTCATCAGGGTACATTCTCAACACTCTTCTCTGTTCGTCGTCTGTGCAGTGATTGGGTCACGATCTGTGTGTTTGTTGAGTGTTTTTTGTTATCAGACTTTTTTCTCTACAACAAAGCAAGTCATTATCAAGTCGTGCACAACGTAGATTTGATTATGATTATCGCACACGAAATTGCTCCTATCGATGTACACCACCACCACCACCACCAACAACAACAACAACAACAACTACTACTACTACTAC
>JARBEQ010035361.1:0-15479 GCA_030265355.1 Tritonia tetraquetra | reverse complement strand
TTCCCCCCCCCCCCCCCCCCCCCCCAATGTTTTACATTTATTTATGCAGATATCAACGACTTTTTGAACCAGACATGGAGAGTATTTTGTCTGAATTTCATGCCAAAAAGTTGTGGGCCTTTCAAACACTTCAGGTATGATTATTGTCTGTAGTCATGTCTCCAATGACACAGAATACTTTTGTTTATAGCAGTTATTTCACTGCCTTTCATTTTACCTCATCATAAAGAAGTAGTAATATATAGTGATGTTGCAATTTTTTAAACAGTTTAAGTATATCAAAATTCAAATTGTTTTTAATTCAGCTGTTTCAGAAGTTTCTTTGTGCAACAAAAGAGGCTCTCATAGACTTTATGACAAAAGGTATCTTATCAAATCTGATAGGTACAGTAGGCACTGCCCATACAGGCTTCGGACTCAAGCATGAAAACTTACTCCTACCAATTTTTTAATATAATCTACACAGGCATGAGCATCGTCACTTCAGCCTTCACCACTCTCCAATTCATAGCACAGCTATATAAATTACATAAAACTACAATGCCTGGACCACCAAGGTTGTGAGAAAATTCCTGCATAAGTGGTTTTATCACTTAGATAAAACAAAATAAGTAGCCATTTCAACCTCAAGCACACATTGACAGTCTTATCGGTAGCGCTGACTGTACAAAATAGTCCAAAATCAGGCTATGATAAATTTTATTTTATTCTCAGGCCATTCCAGAGGGTGAGAGGACAAGACTGTTAACATTAACAGCAAGCAAAGTGTCTGAAGAACTGTGTGGAAACTTTTCCAAACTTGCTCATGATATCCAAGGTATGAGTGGCGTCTGGTTGCATTGCAATGATTTAATTGATTATGAAATGATTCTAACTTATCTTTTGAAACCTGTTCACGCTGTGGTTGCAAAACAAAACTGATGACATCACAGTTTGCTGCACCTTTTTTTACTGAGTGATTTCTCTATGTTTTGATATTAAAATTTGAATGAAATCCATATGGTGACAAAGTTTTTCAGCTTTTTGAAACAGTTATACTTTTTGATCATCTCTGACTCACTCTCAGACCAGTTTGACGATGAAATTGGGGGAGTAATAAATGATTAGAGGTATTCATTTTATAATAGAACTAATATAGATAATGATGAGAGTGACATATTCATTCCTCTTTCTTATTGATGTTTCATTCACATGTCAGTTTCATCATTTTGATATTTTGTTGAAAAAAGGACACTCATAGTTTTTACAGAGTTATTTCCCTTTACTTGAGGCTTCTCATTTAAATTTGCCAACATTCTGAGGGGTTAAGGGTTAAGGGGGCACGAGACCAATTTTTAAAAGTGGATCAATGTGTAATGTTATAATTTCTTTATCTTCACAAGAGACTAAGAGAGAGGCTGTAACAACCACTCAATTATTTTTCTCATTTCTTTTCAATGTTATTCTCTTTCTTTCTCTCAGATATCCACTATAGTACTTATAGTAATTGATATTTTGTCTACCACTTTTGCTACCTCTCCTTAGTGACCCACCTGGTTGTGGTGGAGAGGCGTGAGTGGTCTAATGACTTTGAGGGCTATACCAAACAGGTACAACCATATTGGGAAGGCCTCAAATGAAGATCCAGACCAAGAGGTCACAGGACCTGGTAAGAGGCCCTGAGTTGGTAGTCCCACCACTTACCTAGGACACAGTGGGGTAATCTCCTACTTGCCCGAACTAAATGATTCAAAGTAACAGGCGAAATTAACCTTACACCGAAAGGTACTAAAAAGGTTACTGATAAAGAAATAAATAAAAATGCTTTTTTTGCCATCTACCTTTATTGACTCAAGCTGCGTTTCTTGTCTTGTTGGTTGTTTTCTACCTGATAATTCTTTTAGAATAACAATGTTTCTTCTTTTGCCTTTTCAGGGAATCCATTTTTCAATGTGAGCCATAACCCGAGGGTGATGGCATCATTGCTGGGGATTGTACTGCTGGACAAGTTGTGTCGGGATGATAGCTCAGGTTTAGTGACAGATTTACAGTCATTATTGCAGGTCAGGTTAATACTGTCTTTCAGGTTTTCTCATTTGTTACGAGATTATCATTGTTCCTAACCTTCAATATGTCGCTCAATTGGAATGTCATTAAAAAAATATCTTCCCATATAACTTCTCATTGATTCGTTGCATTTTGCTTTTTCAATTTCCTATTGTGAAATTGGGAAACCAAGCGTTAGAAGAAATTGATTTTTCTATCCATGAACGTATGTCAATTTGTTCATCCGCAACACACGGCGACTTGCTAGTGGACTTTTAGTTCTCCTCACGAAGCCCAGTTAGCCACCGCTGCCGGGCGGTAATAAATTACATCTGACGCGGTGATCGCGGTGATTACTCCCTAGGGGACTGCCTGTACGGGCATCTTCCCTGCTTTGAATTCGTTCGTGTTTCTGCGCTTATCCAATTAGTTTCTTCTTGGTATTTTGGTTTACTCTGCAATTTTGAGATTATGATGATACCAAACACACAGGCATCAAGAACGTTTATGATGGTAAAACTTGCATCATAAAGTGCTCTCAAATGCACAGTAAGGTTTTGACTACAACCGTATTTCAAATGTAAATATATCACCTTTGGCATCCGTGTGGCCACGATATTGAACACATGCATTCCCTGTTTTTTATTCGACTGGAAATCTTTTTTTTGGGTGAATTAAAAAGTGAAGCAAACTCTCGATTGTTGAAAATAGGAATTTTCAGTCCACGTGTTGACATTGGCAAAATGGTTAAGTATTTATTGATGATGGATCAGATGAGGAGTGGGTGAAATGTTTTTGTTGCGAGATTTCAACATAGATAAATAATTTGCTTGTTCGAATTACTGTTCAATATCTTGAGATAAATCTGAACAAATGTTGCTTTATCAATTTTTGTGCTATGAACTTTGAAATTATATGTAGGTTTCAAGTCAGGTCCGTGGGAATCCACCGGATAGGAGGACCTGGAGTTCTCAAGAACTCTCATTTTCAATCAGTACAGCACTTGTAACATTTTTCTTAATTAATTTGAAAGGTAACACCACAACCTTACACCGAAAGGTACTTAAAAGGTTATTGATAAAGAAAGACGTAATACCACAATAATTAGAATATAAAATGCCAAGATGTTCTCATTGATTTTAAAACTTTTTAATTCGTCGGTCTTTCCAGATGCCCCATCTTCACCCTTTGCTAAAGATTGGCTACCTGGATGTCAACACAACAGGATTAATTTAAATCAATGCTTGTAAAGACAGGAGTAGAGAACAATTACATGAATAAAGTAAAGAATGCATGTGATAACCATTTACAACACAACTGATGATTTGAGTGTGTGGATTTTTGTTCAACTTAGAAGTCTGTACACATCAAATGCACTGTCATTTTGCAGTAAGGGAATATACACTCCAGAACGCTGTCGATGGGGAACCCTCTACTGACTCTGACACAGATTCCAATGAGGAAGAGGATGAGTTTCCTTGGTCTTCAATACTTCACTCGGGATGTTGAAATTGACCTTTTTACCTCTAGAACTGGACCAGATGTGAGTGTTATAGTAGATCTGTCTTGTGATTCAGAACCCATAAATGTTTTCAAATTATTTTTCCTTGATGAATTATTCACTCTAGTCGTAGACCAAACCAATCTGTATGCGGCACAATGCATGTTTTATGTGCCGAAGGGGGACATAAGAACACAATCGGGAAAGCGACCAGAAACTGTGTTTGGCTGTCCTGGCTGCAATACACATCTTTGTGAGGAGATGTGCTTTGCACAATATCATGAGGAATTAAAATTAAACTAATTATAATGACTTAAATAACCAACACAGAGTAAAAAATCCTGAGAAAATCTATAAACGTTCATTTCATCATTTTATTTTCATAATTTTACCACAAATATGAATGTCATGTTATATATTATTATGGTTTAAAAGTGGTTTGTTTATCTTTATAAAGAATTTTAAATCATATTTTTATGTGTAATGGTTGCTTTTTTTCTATTTTTTATTTGCAATGCATACAATTTTTTGCCCCTTGGCATGGTAATCAACCTAAGTTTACTGATATAAACATTGGTAATCTATGGGTTAACTCATTCCACCCTAAGACTGGTCATGGTAACTGCAGTCAACTCTGCTTAATCGCAACACGACGGGAGCTGCAAATTCGATTATTAGCAGGCGTTTGGTGGGACCCCTTCTGTGGGGGGTGGGGTGCGCTAAACCAGTCCACACTCTTTCCTTTGTCTTCTCTCCCCCTCACCTATTGTCTTAGCTCCCATGTAGCTTGCTGTTCTTGTCCTGGAATGAGATGGTCCGGTTTTGCTTGGGGTTTGGGTCTCTTGTCCGGTGGAAATATTCAATTGTATTCTTATTTTTTTTGTTTTTTGAGAGATGATATTTTTTTTTCATGTAAATCATCTCTCTTTATAGTATTCATTCTTACAATATAGATTACTGTATACTTTATGAATTGAGTCTATCCCTTCTGCAAGGGCTGCCTGAGTGAAACTATTTCGGTCACCTCAGACTGGGATAGGGACTGACTCGAATCTACCTCTGTTCTATCTTTGAATTATCTTCCTGCAGAAGGGATATACTCAATTTATATAGTATACAGTAATCTATATTGTAAGAATGAATACTATAAAGAGAGATGATTTACATGAAAAAAATATCATCTGTCAAAAAACAAAAAAAATAAGAATACAACTGAAAATTTCCACCCGGCAAGAGACCCAAACCCAAGCAAAACCAGATCATCTCATTCAGGACAAGAACAGCAAGCCACCAGGGAGTGGGGATGATAGGTGAGGGGGATAAAAGACAAAGGAAAGAATGTGGACCGGTTTAGCACCCCCCGGCCCACAGAAGCGGTCCCGCCAACCACCTGCTCGCTTTTGTGATTTAATCACATGTGGAACAAAAATGAAATTAGATAGAAACAAGTTTTTTTGCATAACAATGTGAGATCTCCCAGTTAAAGAGACACAAGTATCTTAGAATGCGAGATTACGTTGCTACGATGCATCAAAAGTGAAATTATGTTTCATTGCGCATCCAGTCGCGTTAGGGATTAGGGGTGTGTGTCGCATCAAGTCACGGTGGGGTGGAATGAGTTAACTTCTAAAATACACACAACAGAAACAAAAACTACATTACACTTAAATACAAATTCTTTGTTTTAATTTCATCAGTGTAAACACATGAATGAGAATATTATGATAATTATTGATTCATATTATCTGTAAAAAAATAAATTTAAAGATTTGTCAGTGTCATCTAGCAATAATTGAGCTTTTCAGTGAGATCGTAAAACGGTCATCCTCTTTTTTGGGGGAAGATTTACTGGTCAAGGTCAAGTGTGAGTTGATTTTATTTTTATGCTTTTGGAAAATAGAAATTCTGGTGTCTATGATTTGATTTCTCTGCTTTTCATCATCATTAAAAATGCCCATCTAAATTCAATGAAAGCAAGTTACATAAATAGAATAAGAAATAAGTTTCAAAAGAATGGAGGTTCTGCAACACAAAAAAGAAAAATAGTCATTTCTGGAATATGTCGCATATTATGTATATGACTTAAGATTTTTATTGGATTCATCATACCAAAATCCTGCTGTATTTTATAATGTGGAGGCAAGCGGGCTGAGTGGTTTAACATATGAACAGATGGGACTGCAATCTCCAACTCTTTTTACATTCATAAATAAGAGGTAAAAGGGAATTGGATAAGAAAGAAAGAATTTTAATTTTAAAAAGTAAAATGAAAGGGAGATCACATTCCCACTTTGTTCACACGTTAAGACAGCAGACTATGATAGCCAGTTAAAGTCCTACTTCAGGCACTTCATTGAATTCTCATGCAAGAAACTTTACAAAAAAAATTGCCGACCCAGGTGTAGAAATGGGTACCAATTCCCAATTGAGATTTGGAAAGTAAACTGCCATTGACCAATGTCCTACCCAGAAAGTGACAAATCGTCACTTATTGCCTGCTTTACATTACCGAAACCTGAGCCTGATCTGAAGGCTCTTAATAAGGACACATCATTTTTGTGTAAGACAGAGTTGGAGTCAGGGTATTCCACCAAGATGACACAGCTGAAAATGCCATGAGTCCAAGGATTTCAGTCAAGCTGGAGACTTTTGATTTAAATATTTTTTTTTTAAGGGAAAGTATTATAATCGCAGCTTTTTTCCCCTTTATCCCTCTCATTTTTAGAGGCCATCTTGTAAAGAAAAGAATGATAGAAAGGAGACAGGAGATGACTTAAAGTAAAGAGAGATGAGAGGGTGAAGATTTGTTAGGAAGTTTGAGATCGTTGTTTCACTGCTTTAACACAGTCAGGTATTATTAATATCAAAGGCGTTTCATCAGAACTTGTGTGAATCTCCAGTGCAGAGCCTTGAAAGATTTAGAGAAAGCATCTTTCACAAGCAGGATTCGAACATTGGACCTCCAAATACAGAAGCAAATTACATAACCACTCAGGTACAGATGCACCAAGTTTGAGAAAATAATATTACTCACGCATATATACATAATACACGACAATGGCAATTAAATCATGACACCCATAAAACAGTCCCTTATTTGAATCGCTGCTCTGAAATGTTATCAAATCTTTCGTAAACTCAGTGCAGGCTACGCTTAAAAGTTGATGTCATTGAGGCAGTAGAAAAAATATCACAACCGTTGGACAGCAAGGTCATTGGCCGTTGACAATTTGAATTTTTTACATGAAACTGAACAACTTGTATTTAAAGCTCTAAATGACAAGTCTGTCATAGTTCAAGAAAGCTGTCAGGGTCAAATGACAAAACAGGGGATCCAAACGTGTTGCCTATTTTCACATTGTTGGTTAGAGTGACCTTGGAATCACAACAAAACAAAAAAGCAACTCGTCCGTTTTATTTTAATATAGACATTGAATGATCAGGGGTGTGAATTTAGTTCAACTCAAGTGTTGCAAATCAACTGAACCGAAGATCAACTCAAGTGTTGCAAATCAACTCAACCGAAGATCAACTCAAGTGAATTAAGCGTAGTCTACTGTAGTACAAAAAGGTTTAAAAGGTATTGTAAACAACATCAAATTTTTACAATGTATAAATAACATATCATATACAAATGATAAAAATACTTTTTAAAAATTGTAAAACATGTCAATGATTGCACTTGACCAATGAAGCGAAGTGCCTCATGACTAGGAGGAAGAATTGAAGAGCACAACATACAACAGCCAACGGTAGATTTAATATCAACCACAAAATGCAAATTGATTTTTGATAAACATAAAAACAATAAGGAATATATGTGTAAAATAAGATTTGTGAACACGTAGTCGTAGATAAGTTAAAAATCAGAGTACCTACATAAAAGTATTTAAACAATTATATACATTTTTAAAATATCTGTTACAAATTAGATAAATTATTAAGTACATAAACATGTTGAAAAGAATGAAATGTAGTCATCTTCAATAAATAAATGTACCATTCATATCTCAACAATACTCACTGCTGAACAATCGAGTAGTCCTCCTTGTCTTTCCACAGAGGGCTGATAGTAAATCAGCCCATTTATCATTGTTCTACTTGTTCATTTTCCAGATTCTGAGGCTGTTAAAACATGTATTTAGTTTTAGATATATAACTAACTGATATGCTGAGAATGAAAGATATCAAGCTGTTTGCATAGTTACCAGTCTTTTAGCACTGCAGCAGTATTGTGCAAATATAGTTAACGAAAGTGTTGAATGCAATTAAAAAACAGATGTCTCTTAGGTATAAGTCTCATTGACAATAACTTTTTTACTCAAATACTTGACTCTGGGTACCAGTTACACACAGCAATAAATTGTCAGAATTTTACGATTATGCATGCATTCCCACTTTTCATATCATCTTCACCCCTTTCGAGTTGTGATCATTGTTTGTATTTGTGGTCAATTAAATGATGTTTCTATTTGTGTAATAAAATATATCATATTGTGATAATTGCAAGTTAGATAAATTCATTTTTAAATGTCTGTTCTTCCAATAATATGAACACATGTGCACAATTGTTCCTCGGTTGTCATGAAAAAATGTACTACACTGATTCAACATAATAAAAATATCAGAAACAACGTTATGTCACATTTTCCAGTAGTTTACACCAGAAAAATACTCCACAAAAATCTTGGTAGATTGTAACAGTGCTGACCAACATCTCACCGATGCAAGACAACTAACTATACATGTATAGGGTGCAACATATAAATATTGATAACAGTTAATTAAAAAAACCTGTAACCAATACAAAAAATTATAAATAAATAATAATAAATAAAATTAAGTTCCTTTTTTCATCTTTTTGTTTGCAAAAGAAGTTGCAAAAAGCTGAAATTGATCAAAGTGGCAAGATCAGGCTAAGGTTAATTAATTGACTCTACACAGTCAGGGAACAAAGCGCAAAGAGCGTTCTAATCCCATTGTCACTCAAATGATGTAAAAGATTCTTGGAGCAGGGAGTTCCTGTCATCATTGGTGTCTTGTCTACAATTTGGTATTTCAGGGACTTTTTTTCAGTCAACAAGAATGACAATCATCTTAGCTGCAATTTCAATTGAAAGATAATCAATCTGGGACCCCGGAAAGTTGCACCCTTTTCATCGCAAAAATAATTTATTTCAACAGGTCGAAGTCACAGTCAAAATAGAGGACTGCGAATGAGAACCATTCTTTGAATAATATGCACGCCATGTCATGATGTATGGTCAGTGGATGAACAAAGTCTATTTTGAAATTTATTTTATTACTATTATAAAGTAATAGTAATAGCATTCATCAATGAGAAGTTACTGAAGATTATAAAAGTCCTATTCAAAGAGCTGAGGAAGAGTGTTAACCCGAAAAATTCTTTGTAACATTTTCATTTATTATTATACATATTCTTGGAATATACAGATATTTGATCTCGATGTCTATCTATTTAAAAAAAATTAAAATCATGAAATCGTATTCAAACTTGGCCACCAAAATGATAAATATGCTTGGTTTTTACCACAACAATGACCTTATTAATACTTGTGATGATACGCATGATTAAAAATATCCCATATTTTACCAATGCAAGAAATATGAACCCCTGAGAAATATTATCTAGACCAGCAAAGACTTGTTTTGATATTTGAAAATATAGATGTCTAGATGTCACAGTGGCTTAATATCTTGATCCAGAGAAATTCAGCCTCATAGTGCTGGCCCTACACTGTAATGGTAAAAGGAAATTGGATAAGAAAGAAGAAAGAAAGATGTCTAGATCTAGAATGATATGTGTTTTTATCCTCACTTGTTCTAAAAATGACTTTTGTGATAAGTAATTGGGTAATCCTAGAGAACATTTCCATCAAAAATAGGAATGTCGATGTCGTAAAAGTTCCCTATCCCTGAACCCTAAAATTGCAAAAGTTGCACTGAGACACAAAACTCACAGGCGTGATTTTGCAACTTTCCAGGGTCCCAGATCAACAGAAAAGTCAAAATAAATAAATCAAAGAATTACAAACTGCTAAATTGCCACTCTGTGTTTTTAGCACCAATTTGACAAGAAAATAATGGTGGTTGTATACTTATAGAGATTTAGCTGTCCTGTTCAAAGACCTTCCTCTCTAAATTTACAATTGATTTCAATGTAGTTATAACATTTTAAAATAAATACTGACTCAAAATACATTAGGTAGCTGGCACAATTCTACATTTTTACCATAGAGGTAAGAAAATAGTTCTAGATAGCAGTGCTAACTGATGTATTGTCTTCTATTGAAGCTTTGCTGCTCAAAGTAGTCTTGAAAAGACACCAAGAATCTTTTGAAACTACAGACGCAAGTAAGGCCACCAATGGAATGACATTGCATCTCCCTCACATTCTTGAAGACTCAGAAAGTCTATAAAACCATTTCACACACACAGGGTGTGTCTGTTTTCCCTTTTCATTAGTTATATAGACTTTCTGTGTCTACACTGAGAGAGTGAGGAAACTGTGATGCCACTTCATTTGATGCCGTAAATGACTGTGTCTAGCCTGAGACTTTGGATAAATAAAATATATTTAAACTTGAATGAAGTCGACCAGTGATGCAATTTTGGTTTACATTACATGATATAAAAGATTCAGAATGTCAGTTTGACATGTTCTCTCAATCCTCCACAGAAAATAGATGAAAACAGCTACAGTACCAAAATTGGTCCTCTCAGATTGAAACAACAACAAAATTCACTTTAATATTAATTCTTTTTCTTCTCTTGATTCAAAACTTTTTGCCAATGCAACCAATATGAATTTTTGTTGTTGAGAATGATATGAAAATTAAATTTCGTAATCTCCAATGTCATAATCATAAATATCCTCATCATATTCATATTCGTTATCAGTGTCTTCCAAAATGGATGCAGCACTTTCATCTGATTCCTCATCAGAATATTGCATAGCAACATGCAAAGCACTTGCATATGCCTCATCATAAGTCGTACATCTCTGTAAGCCATTAAACATAAAACTTGGCAATTCTGCCAATGTTGCTACAGAAATATTATCGATGGGTGGGGGAATATGAGACATGGCACATGGGAATTTTTCCGAAACTTCATGAAGAGATGTTGTGTAAGGCTGCCAGTTGTTGAGCACTAAGATACCTTCAGGGGCAGGAATGGATATCTGGTATCCATAAGCTTGAGGATCTTTTACATAGCCGGTTATGGGTATTGGTATTCTTCGAAGAGAGGTGACCCATAAAACCCGGATCTCATCAAGAACAATAGCAGGGTCACCTGGCAGGTAGATATGTACGGTATCATCTCGTACACACATAGCAAAAGTCTTGGCAAAATCATGGTATGAAATATCTGGAGGGGTCAATTCCCATGAGCTGAATATCTTCATTTTAGCATCAAATAAAACAAAACCAACTGACTTTTTGATTGAGAATTCTTCTGAGGGACCAGTTCGATGTCGAAACCAAATGAAAATTTGCCGATCATTGCGAACAACACATCTGGCTAAGCTAATAAATCTTGCCCCTGGAATTTGATAGCAAGCATACTGATTTGTAGCAAGATTGCAAGCAAATAAATGTCCAGTGCCTTCTTTATTTCCTACAACAAATAACTGACCATTGCATAGAGCCATGGGAGGAGGTGATGTTCTGTAGTTGGTGAGGGTTGTTCTATAAGTAGGTTTGTAGACATCAACAGTTTTGAAAGAAAATAATGATGGTTGACCTGTAATTAAGTCGATAGTCAGAATATTGATTTTCAGCATATCTGTAGGATACGGGAAGGAGGAGCAAAGATACATATATAATTTTCCATCATTTGCCAGCATATTACAAACAGTTTGACCCATAGGAACAAATGATAACAACCGTTCACAAGAAACAGGGAAATGGTACCAGATTTGATCATCCAAACTGTAGAGAAAAAGTTTTAGAAATTTAAGCCCTTGATTACATACAACTGTCAGAAGAACTGGACAGGCGTTTGAAGAGTTTTGTAGACTGTTTCTTTTGTCAGCAGGTTGCAAGGTTGAAATACTGCTATCATGGTCATACAATTCCTTTGAAGAAGTCATTATATTGTTAGAACAATTTAAATTATCCACATTATCACAATGCTGCTCTTTAAAATTTGATGCTATGGCCTCTCTTCCCTCAAGAGAACTTCTTAATTCCCGACCTAGGTAAGATGCTTCATTGGCATAATCAGAAATCCACATGTTTATTAGACTGTTCAGCTGACTGATGTAAGGAAACCGAGAAACTTTGTCATGATCCACCCATCTTGTTGCTAATCTCCGCAATTCATTGTACCCTGTATGTTGAACTACACATGGATCTTCCAACAATCTCACTAGCCATTCCCAAGGTAATTCAATGACTTCTTCGTGTTTAATCAGATAGTCATGAAATCTTGCTTCTATGATATTTCTTGCCGACACGGCCACATCTGGCAAATTGTGGTGCTCAGCTAAAAAGCGTAATCTTAGGCAGTTTGAAAGGTCCAAGTTGCCCAGATCTAATAGGAACTGCTGGCAAAAATCTTTGACATCATCTAACAAAAGAAAATCTGAAATCTTAACCAAGTCTGTAATGGTCTCTGTTGTGACAGGAAGGGAACCAGTATACATGTAATCCAACACGATGCTGAATACTGTATCCTGAAAAAAAGATAAAACAACAATTGTGAATAAAGATGGTTTCTGAATGATTGCAAATTAATGAAGCAACATCATGGTAATGTGTAACTTTTGTGCTGACAACAAAGATGTAAAGCATTTGAATCCCTGCTATAATATAACCACAATCTTTCATCCTTTTTTGGCCACAAGGAGGGAATGCGTTATAGTGCCAGAAAAATAAGCCTAAGAAAAAAAAGAAAATTGACATGTGAAAGTGGGGAATCGAACCCACACTTGAAAAAATATAAAATATTGATTGGAAAATCAATGCACAATTCTCCATAAGTACATCTCTTACAATGTAATGAAAATTATGATTTAATTTTAGGGTTCAAGGACACAACTGTCATTAAAATATTGAAACTTAGGGGACCATTCGTTGGGAATGTCCCAATATCAGGGATGGTCAATTTATATTCATAGTTTACATTATTTTTTTGTTATAATGATTGTCCACACACACACGCACATGAACACACACACATCCACCTCCTCTCTTCTCGGCAAGACCAGCCAATGGTATGTAGTCAACTTAGCATGTCTTCCTTATTACCTCCCTTGCCCTACCCCATCAAAAGAGTGTTGACGCCGGTGGTTGTCGCCACTGCCAAACTTTGTTGGACAGTAAGCTTTCTTTCTTTCTTCTTTCTTATCCAGTTCCTTGTTACCATTATTACAGTGTAGGGCCCGCTCTATGAGGCGGATTTACTTTGGATCAGGATATTAGGCCAAACTGGTGATCAGCCCACTGTGACTTTTTTTGTGGTAGGAATTTATTTTAACCTGACAGCGGCCTTTCTGCCAACTCTTCTTGATTTCCAACTGCCAAGGATTCTTTAACAGTGGGTTGATCACCTGCTTGGCTTAATATCTTGATCCAGAGAAATTCAGCACTCATAGTGCTGACCCTACACTGTAATTGTAAAAGGGAATTGGATGAGAACGAAAGAAGGATTCTTTAACGTGCACAGGGACCTCGGAATTTATCGTCCGGTACTTTTTGCTTCAAAGGCCACATCCGTACCTCTCAGGTGGGGGAAGACATTAAGTGCAAGAGGAGCAAATCCCCCCCCCCCCTCCCCCGAGTTTAGAAGGTGTGGCCCCTGAGTCAAAAATTGCTAACCTCTGACCTATATAAAAAACATTTCTTTCTATCTTCATTATTTCCTGGTTTACCTTACAGTGTCAGGTTATCCTCCACTTCTATATATTTCCACATTTTCTTTGCATTAACTAAAATAATTTTTCTTTTCCTTACAATTTCCGTTTTCCTTGTGGTTTAGTCCAATACTCTATTTCTTTTCCACTAATAGACCTAATGTTCCATGTGCCAGTTCTCATAAAAATAATTTTTCTCTGTCTGTTTGTGGTCTGAATCGCGTAAATTTGGACAAGTAGAGAATTAGCCCACTGTTTCCTAGATAGGTGGTGGGGATGACACTTTAAGGCCTCCTACCAGGCCTTCGATCACTCCTTGTCTGGCTTCATCTCACTTGACCTGTCCAGCATGGGTCACTCTATCCAAGAGCCTTGCTCCAGCTGGCTTAGTTCTCATGGTCATAGAAACACGCAAACCATACAATACGATGTTGGTCAAAGAGAATAAATAACAAGCATCTATCTAGGAAATACCCCATATATGTCAGAAATTAGCCAATAAAAGTAAACCAAAATTAAAATTAGTAAAAAACGGATCCAAACCTGCTCCAGAATTAAGGATGCTGAAAGATCCACCTCTCTAATATTTTTTTCTCTCATGTCACTGGTAAACATTGAATAAAAGTAGGGGCTCCATAAGGCTAGAATAGCCCGATGTGCATTGAAACTTCGTCCATTGAGTTTCAATACAATGTCACACAGCTCTCCAGTTTCTCTTTGTCTCAGGAGTGGATAAACCAGACAATCCTGCGTACTTTTACTAAAAGTCTTTCTTACTGCCTTGACGTAATGAGACATGATTTGTCACAGTAACCTACGACCGGGGATATGCATTTTTTCAACAAATTTTCGTCGGGTAATTTCGATCCCGAATCAAGCCAAGTGACACATTCCTGTTCCGAATTCGTCGTTTGATGATATTCATAATTTATTTAATGTTTTACTTGGAGATGATAGAGATTTATAAGAGTGGTTTCCCTTTGATATATTTTCCTTGTCGAAAATAATCGCAAACAATTATCTAGAATTTGATTTTAATTTCATCTGTTTTCAATGTTATATGTAAGAGTAATGACTTTAAGATTTGTATAGATGATAAATGAGACTATAAGACAGCAAAAAATCGATCTCTTTTCTCTTACTTTGTTTTTTAAGAGAGGACTTGGTTCGGTAATTTTCGACGAATTGCCATTCCAAGAAAAATGTCTGCGCCCATCTGAGCCGTATCGTTCTCTGATTCTCTACAGAATTCAAGTTAGTCAATCCTTACTGTCCTACTCTCTTATTGATGTCTTGAGAATATTGTTTTATTTTATATTCGTTGAACATGCAGAATATGAGGGTATTTTCAGGCACTGAACATTTGAAAATTATATTCTAATTTGATAGGAGGAGACGATCTCTACAATCTCTATAGAGATAGAGATAGAAGGCAAGATCTAGAGTGTACTGAGTGACTGGGATCTCCAACCACCTAAAGTTTTCTTAATTTTGTGCTTGATGATGATATGATCATCCACACCCCATAGACTAGTTCATTTCAAACGAAGCACAAAAATGTCCTCTTTGACCACATTGATTATTAAAAATTGGCCAGACCTTTTATTTTTCCCCCAAACTTTTGTTTTGTCATAATTCCGCCCTTTTCGACCATTATCTTGGTGGCTCTACGGGACTGTCTGGCCAACCTGACCACCCCTCAACTCGTATACATTAAGCAAAGAATAACATAAAGGATGGATGTTATACTAACAGACAATACATTTAACAAGAAAGAGAAATAAAAACACAAGTCCTTTCATTTCATTATTTTTAAACATAAAAATCACTTTATAACTTTAATTGCTCCTCCTAGCCAAGTGAATGATTTCATGTTCCTATTTGCATTCCGAGATTCTCAAACCGGGGTCCCAGTGGCGCAGAGGTATGGTTCTTGCCTCTGGTTCGATTCCCGGCAGCGTCAGTTATTTTTCTCCATGATACTCTATGAAAACCTATATATGCCACTCCCCTGATCCTATTCAGGTAGGTGGGATCAAGAACCTAGTCCTATCGGAGACGGACGATAAATTC
>JARBEQ010035250.1:0-15481 GCA_030265355.1 Tritonia tetraquetra | reverse complement strand
ATATAAACACTTTCTTTAAAAAAATGTATATTTGAGTGTACCCTGGTAATACCACAAAATAGCTATGAAAGATGCACATAATATATTAAAGCAGGATCTCAGCAACTATGCATGGCTGAACTAAGAGTTGGGAATGCTATGGGTCAAAGAGTTTCAAAGGTAAAGAAAGTCACTTGAGATCATTTCACACCTCCTTTCCAGGAATGGGGATATAATCACATTAACTTCAAAGACTACTTTTCACACTCCTGGTTTCTCATCTTAAATGTGACCTTCAGAGTAAATTTGATAAGCAAAACAGGAGTGTTGGCATTACCTTCAAGTTATAGATGAACTTGCCAAACTGGGTTACCCGTGTCACACCAAGGGCTAAATCATTCCTCTTAAACTTTGGTTCATTGTCATTAATATCTGTCACCTGAAATGAAATTTTCAAAAATAAATTTAAAAAACCCCCAATAAACAAAAACTGAGGTTAAAAATGCCTAAAAAGTGTAATTAATGTGACATGCTTCGAAAAGACATTGAATACTTACTTCAATCTTAACCCACAGTTTGTTTTTCTCTGTTGGCTGGTACATGGATGGATAACCATCTGTACCCATGGTGATCTCCTCTGCTACATAATTAGGGCTGAAATAAAACAAAATAATGTCATTACCAACTTGTTCTTTTGAAGATCTTTCTTTCTTTCTTATCCACTTCCCAGCACTATGAGGCTGGATTTCTGTGGATTAAGATATCAAGCCAAGCAGGTGATCAACCCACTTTGATCTTTATGGTAGGAATTAATTTTGCCCGGACAGCGGCCTTGTGGCCTACCCTTATCGATTTTCAACGGCCAAGGGTTCTTTAACGTGCGCAATGTGCACATGTTCTTTGATTCCACCTACCTGAATAAGATCAGGGGAGTGGCATATAGGTTTTTAATGAGTTTCAAGGAGAAATATACCTGACAATGTCGCTGCCAGAAATCGAACCTGGTACCTTTCCCTTCATACCTCTGCGCTACTGGGACCCCCCATTTTGAAGATCTAATAGATATCAATATATTTTTTTTATCAATTATCTGTTCACTATAAAATTGTACCTCCATTAATACTACAATGGAGTGTTGGTGCCTGTGGCATTTTCAACCTATAATTGTCTTCAAGACACCCACTTAACTAAAAGCAGATGTCCTAACCACCATAAGAGGTCACTCAAGAATTCGAAAAGATAGCAAAGCAAAAAAGTGTCGAAGCTGAAAGAAGAAGATGGCCAATACACTAAACAAGTAATAACAATAAAAAATGCTACATAAAAAACTAGTAATCTTACTATTCTTAGAATAAGTCTAACCGTAAACAGCAATGATAACAATAGGGGCCTACTTACTTATCACAGTTCTCATCAACAACAATGACAGCGTTGATAAACGGATTGGTCTCTCTGTCTAAAGCAAAGTTAGAGCATATGACTCCTTTTGATTTTTCCACAGAGAAAGTACCAACCGCGTCCTCCCCTGATCAATAGCGAAACAAAGAAAAGTTAAA
Organism: Tritonia tetraquetra; assembly: GCA_030265355.1. Lineage (NCBI taxonomy): Eukaryota > Metazoa > Mollusca > Gastropoda > Nudibranchia > Tritoniidae > Tritonia > Tritonia tetraquetra. Next base: position 13,946 of record JARBEQ010035250.1, on the reverse strand, counting down.
TTGAGAGAGGATTTCAAAATCATAATGAATTTTTAAAAAATCATAACCTCCATAGATAGAATTTGCAAATCATCTCTTTCCAATCATTTTTTATTTATGAAAACTTCTTTTAGTTGGTTAATTTTCAAACAGACAAACAAAGCAACCTTCAGAACAAAGTCTTCCAGTTTCAGGCATTTTGTTATTTACTTTTCTGACAATTCCATAAAAGAACAGTCAAAATTCCATTCCTAGCTCATTTTGAAAAGAAGATGCAGTCGACTCTGGTTAATCGTAACACGAGAGGAGCATCAAAATTGTTGCGATTATCCAAAGTTGCAATTAACCGGTGACTTTAATATAGAATTAATTCATTCTGTTTCATGGGAAATGTTGCAATTAAGTGGCACTTGTGATAAACTAGAGTTGACTGTATTATCAATGTTCTAATTTCAGAAAACAACAACAAAGACTGGTTGAGCTTTGCTATATGACATGTAAACCTTCCATTCAAGTAGTAACACTGTGTATATCTACCAATTAAATAGTGACAGAGTGGAAACCTACCAATCAAGTAATAGCACATAGAAATCTTTGTCAAGTCTCTGTCCACAGCCTTTGGTATACTGTTACACATATTCTCTTGTCCTTCAGGTAATGTGACCTTATGAGGTTTATCCACATTATCAAACTCAGGCTTGTGATCGTTCTTGTCTGTGACTTTCACAATAATAGTACGTGAGGCATCATATGGGAATGGATACCCATTATCTTTAATCTCGATTCTCAACTAGAATGGAAGAAACACAAGAAGAAAATATAGGCAAAAAAAGGGGGAAAAAGATGGAGGCCAGGAAGGTGATAGAAAGGTGATACTGTGAGCTCAGAGGGGAAGAAATGGTTGTGACACAAGTAAAATGACCAGGAAGAACAGCATGCATTGTCTGAAAGCTTCGTCCTTCAGTAGACTAACAATGCCACCAAGTAAGTCATGATAATGAAATAGGGATGAAAAGAAATAAAGCTAAACATTATGCAGATATGACATGGAAACTTGTCTTTGAACAAGTTTGATGCGCAACCCTCCCAACTTTTATTTTGCCAAACTGTTCAATTTTATTAACCTCATAAACTGATGTCTTATTCAATACTCTTCAATAACCCCATAATTTGCTTGTCTCACCCAATCTTGTAGCATGCAAATCCCCATAATTTGATTGTCTCACTCAATCTTGAAGCATGAGAATCAAAGGCTTAATAGCTCCCAGGTTTGAAAATCAAATGCCATTGACAAAGTCCTTATTCAAAGTGTGACAATCTCTATGAAGATAGGGGTTGCATACATTCATGAGATTTCAAAACATGTAATTGACATCTAGAAGATATTCACCTCATATCTTTCCTTTTGTTCAGCATTTAGCACAGTCTTGGTAGTGATGCGTCCTGTGTCTTTATCAATTTGAAACACATTGGATCCATCTCCACTGCCGATGGGCACAATAGAGTACAGGATCTTACCATTTCGACCTGAATCGTCATCTTCTGCTGTCACTTTGAACACAAAAGTGCCGATCTCAAGATTCTGTTTTTTAAAATATAAATGAGAACAAAAACACCCCAACAACTTTTTAATTATATCATGAAAAAGAGCAAAAGAGATCATCTCAACAAAAGTGATTTCATTACAAGATTGAAAGTTTAAGTAGACTTGATAGAATGAGATGAATGACCTCCCAGAAATCTTTAGGTCCCCAAATTATCCCACAAAAAAGCATTCGCTATTCTATACTACTGTTGGAAATAAATCAACCTGAGGGATAGAAATTTAATTCACCATATCTGTAGCAATCAATGCATAATGAAAAAAAAGAAGAAAAAAACCCCAGAGGCATCAAGAAAATCCTTCATATATACCTCCTCTCATCCTCCTAATTCTATTAATTGTGTGCACCTACAAAGTCAACCTAGAAGAAACTGAACAGATAGATCTACTGTTTGCACGATTATTATGTTTAACAACTTTGACCCATGGAAATTTGAGAAGAAATCCTAACCTCAGCAATTTCCACCATCTGGTTGTCTCTGCTTGGGTTGATAAATCTGGGAACATCCACATTTACACCTTTGATCACAATGATGATTTCTTGTTCAGCTTTGTATTTTTTGGCTTGGTTAGTTGCCATGACTGTGATATAGTAAAAGTCTGGGTGTCCATCCAAAGGTATCGCTGATTTCACAATGCCAGTCTGTGAGTTAATCTTGAACAGAGGGTCTCCATTCTCTAGAGTTGCATTGGTGTCAGATGTGAGGGAGTATCTGTGAATGTAATTCAAAACAAATTTTTAACTAAAATAATTTTTCTGTCATTTAAAAAAAAAGGTTCCCTCGAAGACGTTTCGGTTAAAATGTTCAAAATTGGGTTATTACATCTTTCAGAAATTTTCTATACTTAAAGTGAATAAATCTATAAATAGACAAGGAAACATTACAAACTTTCATTATCAAAATTTCTCACATGACTCTTCCATTATCTGTGCTTGCATCATCTTTATCTTCAGCAGTGACAGCCACAATGGATAGGTCTTTGGGTGATGTTTCAGAAACACTGGGATTCTCAGGTGAGAAAGGTTTGAAGACTGGCGGATTGTCATCAACATCAGTGATGATAAAAGTAATTGGACTAGATCTGGTACTGTCACTTTCTTGTGGATTGTTCTTCGAGTCAAACGCTTCCACCTCCAACCGATAGCTGTCCTTTGTTTCACGATCTAAAGCTTTAGCTATGTGTATAGCACCCTAAGAATTAGAAAATTGGCAGGGGGGTATCTTTACTTTCTTTTCAGCCTTAAAATGTTATATATATATCAATTTTCAATTCTAATTTGTGTAAGCATCAAATAGCGATCAAATAAGATCAAATTGTCTTCATATCACAAAGTTTTATCTGGACTAAGCACTCTACTTCTTTTTTTTTAATGATCTTGGCACATAAACACAGTTAGAGTCAGACACCAATGATATATGTACATCTTTATTGGCATTCGGCAAAGACAAAGATAAAAAAGTATGTCGTTATGAGCCTTACGACTAATAGAGCCACTGCTTAAACTTGTTTTGGCAGAGTGGATGTGACAATTGGTCACTTTCTGGAGAAGACATTGGACTGTTGAGATTTTGATACTCATCTATACACATGGGTAGAGGAAAGCAATTGAAATAAAGTTTCTTGCCCAAGGAAACTAAAGGTTGTCTCGATTAATCTGAAAGGATGGTCCTCAATGAGAGGAAAAGTACCACTTGAATCATGACCCTGAGATACAGTTCGTTAATCCTCTGTCTGAAGAAAGAGGCATTATACACATGTAATTGTTTATATTAGCTTCCCTTAGAGCCATCTGATCACAGGTAGGTTGTAAATCTCTATTACCAGTGAGTACTTTTTAAATGTGTGGTTCTATCAATTATTAGCTTAAATAAAAAGAACTTTTGATTTCTATTTTCATATAAACATGTTGAATTTTGTACCGTGGTTTCATTGATGACAAAATTTCCATCTTCTATGTCAGGTCCTATCAAGGTGTAATGAATCGTTCCATAGTCCCCTTTGTCCTTGTCTGTGGCTGTCAGAGTGACCACTAAATGACCAACCTCAGTATCTTCAGAGACCCTGATAGTTGTATCATGTTTTTCAAATATAGGCTTGTTGTCATTGGCATCCATCACAAGAACCTTGACTGTGGCCGTGGAGGTCATGGCTGGGATGCCACTATCTACAGCAATGACTTCAAATTCAATGTGCTCATTTGTCTCTCTGTCAAGTTTGCTAGTCAGTCTAATGGTACCTACAAAATGTTGGAAAAAAACAATAACAATTAAAGTGAGTATTCTCATTAAATTCAAAACAGCACTGTTCTATACAATGATTCCATATGGGTGTTTAAAACTTAAGAAGCAAAAAAGAAGAGAAAAAGAAAAAGATAAATTTGATTTAAATTTGATTAAACCAATTATTCTCATTACTAATCCTTTTTCTCAACGTATCGAATCAAACTTAATGGCAGATAAAACAAAATATCTTCATAATCTAATATTTTACCATCAGAACTGATAGCAAATGCATTAATAGTGGTCTGTCCAATGCTATAGGAGACAGTCTGGTCTTCATCAGCATCTCTGGTAGTGACCTGTAGTACGATGGACTGGATTCCATCCGTTTCGGATGCATTGACCATGTAGATGCGTGATGGAAGGAACTCTGGGCGGTTGTCATTGTAATCGGTCAGCACAACTGTCAAGGTGCCTGAAAATATTGCACAAGGGAAAAAAATGATTAGGAATGACATTTGTGGTAAACTTAAGAGAAAAATGAACATCACAAGAGGAAAAGTAAAGAGAAGGAACTTACTTACTTATCCAGTTCCCTTTTACCATTACAGTGTAGGGTCAGCACTATGAGGCAGGATTTCTCTGGATTAAGATATTAAGCAAAGCAGTGATCAACCCACTGTGACCTTTCTGGTAGAACTTAATTTTGCTCGGACAGGGGCCTTGCGGCCTACTCTTCTTGATTTTCAACTGCCAAAGGTTCTTTAACAGAGTTTATCTGTTGTCTTCAATAGTTCTAGGTTCTTTGATCCCACCTACCTGAATAGGAAAAGGGGAGTGGCATATAGGTTTTCACCGAGTTTCAGGGAGAAAAATACCTGAACATGTCGCTGCTAGGAATCGAACCCAGTACCTTTTGCTTCAGAGGCGAGAACCATACCTCTGCACCACTGGGACCCCGAAGAGAAAGAAAAGGTATCAAAATAACCATATCCTCTGTTATTATTCTTCAAATCATTTAATAAGACTTCATACAAAAGTAAATATGAGGCTCTCTGAAATAAATGTAAAATGAAAATCATTGCGCATCCAAATTTGAAATTTAACAAAAGAATAAATTGTTGAGGGAAATTTAAAATTTGACACAATAATTTAAAACCCCCCCCCCCCCCCCCCCCCTCACCCACATCCAGAAAAAAACAGAAACCAACAAACCTGTCGCAGTTTGTTCCCCGACAACAGCATTCTTATCCTCTACAACCACTGTTATCACTATCCTCTCAGCTGTCTCCCTGTCAGGAGAATTCAAGACAGACAAACTTCCTGTCTCAGAATTTATGCCAAAGTAATCCTGACAGAAACAAAAAGAAGCAATATGAAGGTGAAAAAATTGAATGCAATTCAAAGGCGATACAGACAAGACAGTGACATTCTGTTAAAAGCACCATTAAACAATAACTGCAGACTTTTTGTATGCATAGAAGGAGGCTTAACTAATGACCCACAGAGCCACCTGGTTTGAACATATTCACATTTTCAACATTTCAGAATGAAAGCAAACTTTTATTGAGTGAGTGAAGTCACAAAATATGCTACTAATGAACAAAGAAATATAGGAAAACAGTGGAGGATATGACATTGTGTACTTTGATTTAGAATATATTTCTCACAACAGTAAGACTATCTCAAAGACAAGCAATCCTATCTTAACATTTATCTGGTAGGGCTTTAAAATTTCCATATGAACCTCATGGGCATAACTTAGAAAACAATGAAAGGTCGAGAGGAAACAAATGTCTTCCTTTTACTTCTTGTAATGTGATGTCATTTTTCACTTTTTAAGCAAAAGGGAATTCTTCTAAAAATTATCATATTATATGTACTTTGTACATAACATAGCCAACATTGACTGGAGCCAGGGAGCACATCTCACCAGTCCTTCAAGGATTGCATTGGCTTTCAAGATTCTTTGCCATGCTTTTAAATGTGTAAATGATCTACCTCCACCTTACTTACAAGAGCTCTCTTAGCCATAAAACAAAGTCTCGCACCTCTTTCTCATCTAAAGACTGATTTTTTTTGTAGGGCCTATTACAATAAATGATGAGCTACAATTATTTGTATATGCTCTGATGCATCAGTACACTTTGATCCTGATTGTCATATGTTATGTGATTTGTAGTAGTTGCATTGTTTATATAGTTTTTGTTCAACTCAGTTATTTTGATAATGTAAAGCACCACAGAGCACAGTTTTCTGTGGATGCTAGGCGCTATAATTCAAATATTACTAATATTATTTAGTAGATAATCCATTTAATTAAATCTCCTCATTATTATCAGTGCCACTTACCTTTACACCTGTAGCTTCTACATCAAGAGAGACATCATTATTTTTGTCCCCATTGAAAGCAGTAATTTCTCTGATACTGTAGACTAAATCATGGTCCAAATCAGGATCTGATGCATTATATGTGAAGAAAACTTCTCCTTTTTCTGCAGTCTCAATCAACTCAACACTTTGGGACACTGAGTCAAATTCTGGACTTTCATCATTAATATCTGTCAAATGGACCTGAAAGTTGAAAAATGCATTGAAATTGGACCACAATGAACTCAATATAATCAAAGTTCAAGTATGATGGGTGGACAAGAAAATTCCCTGGGATGTGATATATCCACCTTTGCTTGTTGTCCAATCACCATCAAAATAGAGGATTCTAAAAATGAGATCAATCTTCCTCTATTGCACACAGATTACAGATGTAAACTCTAAATCATTTTTAGAAATTTAGAAATTCAAATTCTCTTAGCCCCTAAAACACCCTTTCCATTCATTATAGTACTCTTTGTTTTCCTAAGTTGCATAAAAAAGACCAAACCCTAAAACATCAATGAAAAATGTCTGATAGATTGAATCACCACTCAACATTAAAAACTAACCTTTAAAACACAGTCTCCACTGCGTGGTGGGGTTCCCCTGTCAATCGCTGAAATCAACAGAGTGTACTCTTCAAGAACTTCTCTGTCTAGGACAGCCTTTTTCTCCACAGTGACCTCCCCTGACTCAAAATTAATCCTGAACTTGTCAAAGGCTCCATTTTCAATCCTATAGATGAATTTGTTATTGGGACTTGTACCATCCAGGTCTTGGGCACTCATGGTGTAGACAACATCTCCTGTTTAAAAAAAACAACATGCAATGTGATTTGTCAAAAATCTGTTTTTGTTTTTTGTGGTATAATTTTGAGTCTTTTCAGTTTATACAAGCTTAATTAAATTCATATTGTTTGTTTAAATCAAAAGATTAGTTAATCAATATTGAAAAAAATAAGAAGGCAGCTTTTTGAAGAAAAGATTTGATAATAAGATTGGGAAAAAGAACTAATAGAAATCAATTTTTTTCTCAGGCTTACAATTTTGACAATGTGCATTCAATGGGTTTGATGATCTATTAAAACTAGACAGTTACCTTTAAAACAGGTGGGGGTGGATCAATATCTTTATTGAATAATAACAACAATAAAAATAATAATAATAATAACATTTACTGAATGAAAGTGACACAAGTTGTAATGATTTCAAATCTGTGCTTTTATTCACAGAAGGGCAAAAAAAGTTTTGAAAGTAAACGTGGAAAAAAATTGAAAGTAAATGCAAAAATTCAGAGTTTGGAACAAGGGTCGCAAAAATAAAAATTAAAAAAACTAGACTATTTTATACAAAAAATCAATAATACCTTTATTTCATATCATTAAAAAAATACATTTGTTTGCTGAATAACTAGAGACACTGTTGAGAAAAGAGTAACATTCACTGAGACAATCATTCATGTGATTTAGAGTTTTCTTGATGAAGTTATTCTTTACCTAGAACCTAAATCAAGTTTCTAGAACCTAAATCAAATCTTAACGCAATAAGGTATTAACTAACCACCTCCTAATACAATGATCTTTTACAACTTTTCATATTGTTTGTAAAGGATAATTTCCATACCTCCCACAGAGTCTTCTGGAAGACTTGTTACGTACTCTTTCATCTCAAATTCTGGATCAAAATCATTGATGTCCTGTAAAAAATATAATTTGAAGAAAGTGTAAAAAACTTAACAATTATGGCTACTTAAAAAAAAAGTAGAGCAAGTCTTTAGGAGTCTTAACTCCTGTATTGTGTCACTCCTGCATAGCCCTCACTTTCAATCAATAATCTATTTTCAAGCTGGGCAGGATTTCCCCAACCGTTGACGAGAGTAACACATTCCTACATGTGAGACTGCCGCAGGGGTTTGTTTACATTACTTACAGTTCAAAAGGGATATATTACATATGTTTTCCCAGTTATTTTGTATTAGAGCTATGAAATAATGAAAAGAATTTGGGATTTTTATCATTCTTTTGTTCAAGTATAGTTTGTAACAAAGTTATTGCTATTTGAAAGATTGCAAAGACGCATTGCACATGAATGTATGGATAACGATGCTTGCAAACCCCATTTTTATTATAATTGCATTGATGGACTATTTTGGAGTTGGTAGATTTCATCATCTGTGACCAAGAGGCGAGAAAATACTAAAAATAACGCGTATAAACAAAGCTACCTTCACACCTTGCCTGTACACAAATATATGGGACCCACTGGCAATGATCAGCATGCTATGCACTGAGCAGGGATCATTATTACCAGACCCACAAAAACACAATGCTTGCGTGTTGTGTATATATATATATATCTTTTCAAAATTGAATGAAGAATGCAAGTGATTTGAACATTTTGAGCTATGTATTAGTAACAATGGAGTGCAAACTGGCCGTATATTGTGGCCGCTGGTACATTTGACTTGGGGAGCACTGGCTATATAGTATGGCCACTGGTATGGAAATAATTAAAGGGTTAACATAGAATGTTTATAATTATATCAAACTCATCTTTTGAGTGTATCAGTAATATCAATAAGGTTTGGAAATTTTCATTGAGCTGTCTTGGTTTCTTAACTCTTTCCCTATGTTTTGCTGCACACTGCATCAGCTAGCTTTCACTGCATCAGCTCGCTTTTGTGTGCCTATGTATAGCCGCATACTGCTCCGAGGTTACAAATGTTTGTTTCATAACTATAAATCCACAATTTGCACACAGATCCGTTCCAACTTTTATATACACAATCACAATCTTTATCTAATTCCCTGCAATTTGATGTATAACAAAGTATATTTCAGTCATTTACAAGTTACTATGTGCATGCATTACAAAACACCCTACTAGGTTCAAATGCAGTCCTTAAAAAGAGACGCAAAATAGGCGAAATAATTGCAAAGGGAAAGAGTTAATTAATAAAAATAATATGGTCTAATTCATCTTAGAATTAATCCATAAAATATCAAGTATATTGAAAAAGAAAAGGATTCAAAATCATGATTTACCTCAACAATAACATTGACTGTTACAACAGAAGTTTGCACTGGGTCTCCATGATCATATGCCTCCACCTGGAGCGCCAATCTTCCATTTATAGAGGGGTCTAGCTGTTCAAAGTCTAGAGGTTGTGCTACAGTTATTTCCCCTGTTGTTGAATCAATAGTAAAATTGCTGTTAAGGCCAGGGGGCAATGTCTTGAATCTGTAGGAGACTTGGCTATTTGGGGTATTTTTCTCGTCATCATCTGTGGCCTGAAAGGATTTTTAAAAACTTCATGTTTGAAACCATTAAGCAAACTATCGGGCGTAATTCTATCACTTAATTTCCATTTTTTCTTCCTATGAATTGCTTTTTTTTCATTCTCCACAAAATGAGAACAGAAGACTAGCACATACACAAAACTATGAAATTGAATATTATGATCACCACGTCATTTCACCAATTTCACCAATAACAAAACGTAACACAACAGTATAAAAAGATTAATTGTTCTATAAGAACAAAAAGGAATATTTTTCACATTTCAATGAACAATTATTGTATGTGATGCAGACATAAGTAATAGTAATATTTCTTCATTCGCAAAAATTTCACAATCATATGAGAGAAAAGCATATTTTACCTCAACTTTCAAAGTCCTGAGGAACTGTGCTTCCTCCTCTGGAACAATTCCTTCATAGTCATTCCGTCTGAATATTGGTTGATTGTCATTCTCATCTAGAATTGTCACCAACACCTCCACTGGAGTTCGAAGGCCCCCACCATCTTTTGCCTCCACAGTCATGTAATATTTCTCATTAGTTTCTCGGTCGATATCACCGGCCACTTTTAATGTACCATCACCTTCATTGATTTCAAATCTGAATTCAGATAAACAGTATTATAACAATATTATGATATATGTTAGTAACAAAAAGATAACACAGAGCCTTTTTAAAAAAACTAAGTGACTTTGATCATCAGATAAATTTTGCGAAAAGTCTCAAATATGGCAAGAAGACCAGGAAAGTACATAAGGCATGGTGGAAAGTAATTGGCATAACAAAATGGATTAGACAATACATTTGAAGACCACAGGGAAAAAAACGTCAGAGTCACATTCTATCTTTTTTTAGCTACCCCTAAACAATTAGGTTTTTAGCAATTATGCTATAATTGTTTTATATTTTGATATATCAGTAAAGTGGGATAGCGTTTGCTTTTATCAAAAGCCATCTGTTCTTTTGCAGTGTTTGCTATTAATACAGTATTCAACTTTGAAATTGGAATATCTAAAAAATATGATCTTCATTTGCATTTAGAGAGATGGCTGTGACAGAGGAGAATAAATACTGCAGAATTTGTTAGATAAAAGTCTCTGTGAAATTTCCCTATGATAAATTCAGGGTGGAAGAAAAAGGGATTGGTAGAGAGTGAACAGATGTTGTTAAATCCCTGTTACTGTCAGCTGGGTACTCTTAACAGAACAACGCCATTCTCATTATGCAGCTTGTCTTTTTCAGGTGGGCTGCATCTGTATACAGTGTATTGTGAATTGTTGGTTGTGATGGGAGTAGTTGGAGTCTGTGATCTTGTAGGCGTGTGGTCTGGAAGAGCAAGTACTCTACAGATTCTGTTGGATGGCACAGTGTCTGCAGTTTGGGATAGATACTTTGAGAGAGACATCGTGTTTGTCCCCATCGTATTATGTATTTTGGCAAGGTCAAAGAGTTGAAAGGGATATTTTTCAGCCAGTGCGGGCTCAAGTCCTATAGGAGATGAGCTATAAACAGGAGGTCCTGCCTCTAAAATCATTTCCAGGTGTTGAAAGGCAAACGTACATCTTTAAATCTAAAAATTGATACACAAGATAGAAATTAAGTGAAATGAATGATTCCTATTTACACACATCCTGTAAGAATAGCCAAAGCAGTCCAGTTTCATATCATGATCTAAAACATTTGAATGGAATAAAGAAGCCAAGTTTTTCAATTATCACATACCCTCCATTCCCTCCTCGCAGAGAGTATTGTATTGTCCCATATTTTCCAGAATCTTCATCAGTTGCCTGCAAATGACAAAGGATTTCAAAATATGAAATTGATGCAACTGTATATATATATACACATTTTTATTGTTGGATTAGAAATGTACAATTACAAATTTTCTCACTTTTTAATTTTCAATCAAAAGACATTTTATCATTTGAAAAACAATGGGAAATGTGCCAGCCAATCAAAATGCCTATTTTTGTGTCTTGATCTAACCGTACAAGTTTTGCTACCTCAAATTTTAACATCCTAAGCGTACATTTACATCACAAGAAGAAAAACACAAAAAATGTCATTTAAACATTTAGAGTTTGAGAGTGATGATATAAAATTACATTATACTTTACTACAAGAAAGAAGAGAAAAAAGGAAATATCACATTTTTAAAAACACCAAAAATAGAGAAAAAAATGATCAAGATAGAATAAATGAAAGAGACCATTGATTTTACTATAAAAACTAACATGTTTTCCCTACCATGAATGTTCCTATTTCAGTATCCACAGGAAGATTTTCCTTGATATCCAAAGTGAAGGATGTTTGATTGAATACCGGCGTGTTATCGTTCATATCTTCAATATCAATGGTGACAGTAGCAGTACTGGATTTCTTCTCTTCAGTGTCCAGTTCACGGGCAACAACCTGGATCAATAATTAAAGGGAATGATAATCAATTATTAATGATTTCTCAGAATGCATAACAAAATGGAATTAAACTTTAAAAAGTACAAGGCTGGACTTCGCAACAAATGGAGAAACAAATTCCCAATGCAATTTTTCAAACCCAGAAGAAACCAGAAAAAAATAAAATGGGAAACATTTAATCTTAGTCAACATTTCATAGTAGTAGTAAATAAATGTAGAGGAGGGTCTCTTTTCTGTCAACTTCATTTTCCCTTTAGAATGGCACTTGAGCTTAAACTGGCAATAAAATCATCACTCCCTTAAAGCATATTTATTCTATGATTAATATCTGACTGGGTACATAGAAAATATGTTGTGATTTATTTTCAAATTATACAATACCAGTGTAAAGGAACACACTGAAGAAAAGAATTAATAATAAAAAATAAAAACAACAACAAAATACCCAAAGCAAAATGCAAACAAAGTAAAAACAAACAAAAAACATCAATGCAAAAAAACCCAACAAAAACAAAACAGCTCCCCAATAAAAAAACAAAGCATAAAAAAACACCCAAAAGCACACAAAAACGTAACAATTGCCAGGATCTATCCCAATCACAAGTCGTCACCTCAAATACAATCCGTTGGTTCACTTCATAGTCAAGGATGGCAGAATTGTTGACACGGATCAGAATAGAAGACTCAGAATAAATCTCTTGTGGGAGGGGAGCAAAGTCATAAAAAGGTTCTCCATCCTTTTGAAGTGTCAACATGAAATGACTGTTCTTGGCCTGAAAACATCAATAAAATATGAACTCTATTTGAATCAAGAACAATTAAATTTATCATCCCATGGATAATAATAATGTCATGGAGCTCTGAAATTTAACCAAAATGCTACTCATGATTATGACAATGTCCATCTATGGTTTAACCCTTTGTCTCCGATAAGCTCATGATATTTTATCAGAGAGTGTCAGTGTGCGTCAGTAGTAAAATATGTCTATTTTCATTTTTTTCTCAACATACTCACTATTCACAACCTTTTCACACATATCATCTGATTTTCTAATCAATTTGAAACAATTTGGTTTTTAGTTTGTTATGTTTAGTCAATAACTAACCTCAGAAATGAGCATTTTTAATACTATTGGGTAGCAAAAAAAACAACGAGGATAATAATTACTTTAAAAACAAAAATACCAGAGACAAAGAGTTAAGTCTGAGATGCACAAAAATTATTTCTAAACATTGAGTATCTAGTGTCATGCTTAGAGAAAAATCAAGTACATTACTGCTGCTTAGTCATTGGGCTAATTTCTGGTAGAAGTATGAAAAGTATTATAAAACATAATGGTATTTGGCTATCTTCTATATAAACCCCTTGAGCCCTAGCTCCCTGGAGCTAACTACACTCTGCATGGTAATTATCCGTAGTTTGTTTGATTGGACCTCATTAATACTGCAGACCAGTTTTGGGGCCAAACCCATATTCAGTCATAAAAGGTACCAAAAATACCTGCATATATAAGTATAGGTACCCAGGCAACCAAGTATGGCTGAATGCAAAGCTGGAAATACTATAGATAAGAGAATTTCAGAAAGCAGCCCATCAGCCCAGTGTGTCCATATCATTTTGTTGGTATTATCAAAGGCTGGACTTCTGAATAATAGTCCATCTCTGATAGGACTTGACTCCATTGGAATCATCAGGGTCAGAGCCATAAAACTCAAGAAAGTTCAAAGCATTAACCACTCTGCCACGAGGCCTTGAGTGGTATTAATGAAAAGTAGGCTATATAAATTACAGTTGCCCTTGTGGCAAACCTTCAGCTCTTGATATTAACTGGGAGATTTCACCACTGTGTGTGGAATATTCATAGTAAAATAATCTCAATTGCAACTCGTATTTTATGTTTTTTGTCACTTTTTCACAATGCTAATAATCAGTTGCGGCTTCTTTTGTTGGGCAACCCGGTCAAATAATCTGCTACTAATTTCTCTTCTTTCTTATCCAATTCCCTTTTACCATTACAGTGTAGGGCCAGCACAATGAGTCTGGATTTCTCTGGAT
>JARBEQ010035139.1:0-11900 GCA_030265355.1 Tritonia tetraquetra | reverse complement strand
CCCCCCCCCCCCCCCCCCCCCCCCCGGGGCTCATAAGTATGAATGAATTTTACATATTTTCTATTGATTCCACTGATACCATACACAGTAATTTCTGTTTTATTTTGTTTCATTTAGTAACACTTCATAATAGCGAACATCATATTCCATGGACTCTTACATCTGGTCTACTTTGTAAGTTGGTCCATAAACAAGAAAGGGCTCAGTGCAGACCCCTGGGGCAACCCTACCTTCACTTGGAACAGTTTTGTTGTTCCCACTGCTGTTCTAACAATTGTTTCAGTTCCATCATACATGTCCTGAATGAGCTTGATGTATTTTTCTGTCACACCCCTTTGAGTACCTAGGTTGAATTGAACTAGGTTCCTCTTAGTCTTTGCAGCATCAAACAATATGTTTTGGAAGTAAATTTCTTAATGCCAGACCATCTGTTATAGGAAGTGTCCACTAAAGAAACAATCAAAATGGTGACAATCTGTGTTGAATGCCAAATCTTATTGACAATTTGGACATGAAGGGTGGGATTGAAGAATAAGATGTTAGCCTCATTTTTTAGCATAAGACTATGCAATAGTAATAGAATACATAGTTGATCAAACTACTTTTCCCATAATCCTTGAAGTAATATCTTTCTTTCTTTTTAAATTCCTGGTTTACTTTCTGGTGTTCTGGTTGATTTCTACAGTAAACTTTAGGGTATTGGTGAAAAGGGCAAATCTCATTTTTCTCTATCATTCACAAAGGTAATTGTTGCTGACACAGCCAAATTCCCCACATCCCTGACACAGCCAAATTCCCCACATCTCTGACACAGCCAAATTCCCCACATCCCTGACACCGCCAAATTCCCCACATCCCTGACATAGCCAAATTCCTCACATCCCTGACACAGCCAAATTCCTCACATCCCTGACACAGCCAAATTCCCCACATCCCTGACACAGTAACAACAAAAACCATACCTGGAATCCGTTGAGATCAACACAGATAGAATTGTCTGGAGACAGCACATCACTGACAATTCTCATTGCAATTTCTTTGTTGTCCCATTCCTTCTTATTGATGTTAACCATGTTTTCTATATGGACTCCTGTGCCTACAGGACCTGCAGAAAAGCATTGTGACAATTTGCTAGAAAAATACCTCTTTAAGTTTTTTATTCTAAAATATTTATAACATGTTCCCAAACCTGAAATTTTTCATCCCTGTTTCACCTTTCTGTATCAGGTTTACCACACAATTACTGCTCAATGTTAAATTTTTATTCTTTTTTCTTTCTTTATCACTTCCTAGTTCCCTTTCAGTGTCAGGTTAAATTTTGATTATTTTGTAAAAAATAGTCTAATAATACTACACTGGTAAATAGCAATGCAGAACTTTACAACAGAACTGGCCAGCTCCCAGAAACAACACAGCTTAAGAAAAGGAAGTGGAGATAGATAGGTCACACCTTGTGACAACCGAGACAAAATATTGCAAACCATATTTTGACAAGGAACCTGCAAGGGAGTAGATCCAGGGGCAGGCTAAGAACAACATGGAGAAGAGAGACAGAGAGGGAGCTGACATCCTTAGCTCAAGACAGGAGAGAGTGGAAAGCTTTTGTTGGCAGCCTGTGCTCCACAGGCAAAGAGGAGAGGGGTAAATAGCCCAACAGCTAGTTGAATTGGAGAAGACAGAGAAACAACAAATCTTTCCTATGATCTAAAAACCTATCTTACCACTGATATTGTATAGTGTAGCTGAAGTTACAACACCGGGCAGCTTGGTCATGATACTGGACATCACTGGACCTTCAAGTTTCACCATGGTTGGGTAGAGGACTTCCATCTCCTACAAACAAAAACCCAAAATCAATTCAATCGAACAGACCCCTCCTGGCATTAGAAAAATAAAAACAAGAAACTAAAACAATTCTTCCGTAAAAATAAATCTCCAATAATAGAATAAGCATAAACACATGAAAACTACCAAATATAGCAACTGCCCAATAGTTTAAAATTATTTTAAAACTTGTTTCAGTTGGTTAGATAGCTTTTGAGAAATGTCGCTTTAAATAGGTCAAACTGTGCGAGTGATACTGAAATGCACATACATATTTATCCCAGATACCTACTGAATTAAAGTCAAGCTTTCAGGTATGCGATCAGTTGTACTAAGTGACAGGCATAGACAAGCATCGTAATAATTCAGATATTGCTGGGCATTTCGTTATGGATGCTATGCCTCAGTTTTCTTTAAAATGTTAAATTCAATGACAGGAATGTCAGATCAGATCTATGACGCATACCATAAAAGACTAATGAGATGGATAGACTAATACATTGAGAAAGAGAACGAGAGAGATAGAGAGAGGAAGAAAGAGAGAGGGATAGAGAAAGAGAGAGATAGAGAGAAAGGGGGAAAGAGCGAGAGAGGGAGATAGAGATAGAGAGAGGAAGAAAGAGTGAGAGAGGGATAGATAGAGATAGAGAGAGGAAGAAAGAGCAAGGGAGGGATGAAGAGATATATAGAGAGAGAGGGAGAAAGAGCAAGAGAGGGAGATAGAGAGAGAGAGAGGGAGAAAGGGTGGGAAAGAGTGAGAGAGGGAGATGGAGAGAGAGAGAGAGAGAGAGAGAGAGAGAGAGAGAGAGAGAGAGAGAGAGAGAGAGACTGGTCTTGTCTAAGTGTATGTTCTGTTGCCCTATGTCTCACCCTGGCATGGCCATCAGGCATAAAAATGTAGGCGCCGCTCTTGTCACGAAACGGATTTCTCCATGAGCCTGTTCCATATGTCACCATGCGTACAGATGTTTGATGAAGCTGATCATCAGTTTTCCGCATAGTGTACTGAATGAATGAGATGAAAGAGATAATAATGAAGAACCTTTTGAACGATATATATAAAAAAATTAACAATACAATATATAACACATCTGAATAATTTGAAGATTCATTGTGTCTTTAATATTTTAAAAGGGCATTTACATTTTTTTTACACAAATACATCATTACCTTTTGTGGCAGTTTTAGTCACCACATTAATTGTAAATGCTCTCCAGTTGTATTCATCACTACACATAAGGGACAACGAATAAGATGTAAATATCCAGGATGCCTATATTACAATATTCAGATATCAAAATCCTACCTGGAGTGTGCCACTGCAAACAGAGAAATAAGCCCCAAGATAACCATTTTCAATGAGGGTCATCTCTGTACTTGACATTTTGGCTCCAAATTCAGCTCTTGAGTAATGGAGAAAAAAAAAAATCCAATGATCTATTTGTAGTAACCATTGTACCAAGCATTAAAGACAATTAATCATTTTCTCCAAAATTGGAAAAGCATTAAATTCTAGCTTTCTTCACACCTCACAATTTCTTATGCTAAAAATAATGTGATTTATTCTATCGAAAACAAAACAAAACCTAAAAACAAAAAAACAACAACCCAAAACCAACCCCCCCCCACACACACACACAAAATACTAACACAAATCCCCCAAACAAAATACCAATAGTTAACCTCTAAGTTTCACAACAGAGAAGTGGACTGTACATAGACCCCCCCCCCCCCCAAAAAAAAATAAAAATAAAAATAAATAAATAAATAAAATAAATAAAACAACAATAAAAAAAATAAAAAATCCCCCCCCGCCCACACTCACTTAAATTTAGAAGGGTCAAGCTCTGAACCATAAACTGTCACTGCTGCATAGTGGATGTTTGATTTCTGTTCTATGAACATGTAGGTTTTCACAGACAGTGGTTCCAAGTCAGCCTCAAAGACTATCTGTAATATAAAATGTAAATAAAAATGATGCCTGTAGTGGGTACCTCTGTGCAGTTTTGTTATTGTTTGTTTGTTTGTTGCTGTTTCAGGGCTCTATCGACACAGATAGGTCATTTCAGCGCCCGCCACACAGCAAACAAATCAAGGTTTAGGACAGAGGCGCTTACAACACTCATGGGTCATAAGCGCTTCAGAAAAAGTAAGATAAGGGGGACCACATATAGTTCAAAGATAGAACAGAAGTAGATTCCAGCAGATCAGTCAGTCCATATCCCAGTCTGAGGTGACCGAAACAGTTTCACTCAGGCAGCTCCTGCAGAAGGGATATACTCAATTCATAAAATATACAGTAATCTATATTGTAAGAATGAATACTATAAAGAGAGAATACAACTAAATATTTCCACCCAGCAAGAGACCCAAACCCCAAGCAAAACCAGATCATCTCATTCCAGGACAAGAGTACTGACTTCCTAATTTATCCTTAGCACCATCCATTTCTAGAAGTTATGAAGTGAAAGAAATTTTTAAAGATCAAAGTTTCAAGGCTGTACGACGAAAAAAGTAAAAAAATTTCTTACACCATAATTTCCAGACGAAATGAAAAAATTTGAGTCCAACAATGGATTGACCTGTGAAGGTACCAAGACATTGTCCAAGGTTTTGATGACCCCTGGTGTTGATGTTCTCACAGTAATGGCAGACTTCCATGGAATGGTCAGGGGATTGGTCACAAACAATAGCCTGGGGAAAATGGTACATGAAAAAAAAACACATATGAGCGATCGTAACTTGATTACGTACAGTGATGGATTTTAATAATGGAATGATAATTCAATCATCTCACAAACCTCTTTGCCATTCCCTATTTTCAAACATGACAAACAGATACACTCAAGAATGCTTAATACGAAATGCTCAACAATCATTTAGGATTAGACTGTTTTCACATTATCCATTTCCAAGGGAAGTAACCTATAATTGTCCCACTCTGACATTTGAACATCTTGAATTCTATAGATGTGGCAGTGTGTTTTCTTTTGCTTGTCATTATTGGTAACTTTTGTTTTCAAAATTAATTGAGGAGTAGAAAATGGATACGAGAGGCTGATACTAAGAGTTTGAATAATAGAATTCAGGTGTAGTTTGTCGGATACAGGTGTGTCGAGCGACATGTGTAATAAGAGGAAGAGAAAAGAGGGTAATTAGTGTTTATCTATAACCATTCACACACCATGTCTTGATATAGCCGAAGACTTTGACACGTGAGACAAAAAGGCATCCGGAAACAAACGTGCATGCAAGAGAAAGGGTGCGTAGATGTCCTATTGTAAAGTACGTGGGGGGTTGGGGCATAGTACAGTACATTATTATACAATACTGTACCTATATGGTTTAACTTTATGTCGGACTAAGGGGTGTTTTTGGTTTAAACCATAGGGAAATTTCGTATCAAACCTGATCAATTTGATAATAAATGTTCAGGGAAATGTTAATCTTTCCCAATAACGCTAGTTTTGGACTACGCGTTTTCGAATATAAGGCATTCTGGAGTGTAACTGATGTCATTCTAACAGTAAAATAAATTAAGCACATGATTCTTTTTCAATACTATAGAATATGAAAGCATATATCTTCTTCTTTCTTGATCAATTCCTATTTTATCTTTAGGTGTCAGGTTTTGCGCTCTGAATCAAATTTTAGGGGATTAGCCCACCATGTCCAAGAAAGGTGGTAGGGCTACCTCCTTAAGGCCTTTGTCTACATCTATCTATCTCCCACTCTTTGACGTGTTCAGCAAAGGGGTACTAGCTGACATCACTCTCTTGTTCTCCCATACACCTCGAAAGTGTCAAGGTATGGACAAAGGAGCCAAAAGCTCGTTATCATAATTGACGGTGGGGTCAAACTAGTATCTTTTATACAAATTTTGATGTGGTATCCTAGAATTCGACAAAATTGCGACTGGGAATATAGCATAGTGCTGAACCACTGAATCAATTAATCTAGAAGACAACCAGATGAGATATCAAACATGTAACAACAATGCTCACCAGTTTCCTTCGACTCTATTAACTCTCAGTTTCATAACACCTCTGTCAAAAGCCCAGGGATCTGCCATAGCAATAGAATCAGGCTGCAATCCTTTAGAAGGATCAAGAGTTTTGAGAACACTACGGCCAATCAGCGACAAAAGAAGGTCATCCACTTTGTTTATGGCACTCTTCAAACTAGGAGGGAAAAAGACATAATAATCAAATTACAATTTATAAAGAAATTCAAGTGAAATAAATTAGCTTTAGAGACAAGGTCAATGTGTGAAAATCATATGGCTCAGGAAAGTAATGCTAAAAAAGGAGCAATAGGCAGGCAGCAAGGGTCTGACAGAGACATAAAACAAACTATTTAAAAAGATATCTAAAATAGAACAAGCAGAAGTTATTTTCTCTTAATCCCTATGTGTTTTAAAAACAAAAAAAAACAAAAAACAAAAAAATGACTAGTAATAATTCTTTCTTTCTTCTTTCTTTATCAATAAACCTTTTTAGTACCTTTCGGTGTAAGATTGTAAGAATAATTCTTTCTTTCTTCTTTCTTTATCAATAAACCTTTTTAGTACCTTTCGGTGTAAGATTGTAAGAATAATTATGGAAATTAAATACCAAAAATATATTTTTTCAATATCTATGATAAATCCAGTTTCAGCAGACAAGAAAAACATACATTTCCTGATAGTCCTCCATCACGACATGTTTACTTGTACCAGTAATGGCATCGTGGTGCTGGATAAGATTGACAGCATGTCTTCCTTCTTCTAGAGCCAACGTCTGAGCTTCGTATAAAGAATATTTTGTCTGCCTTTTCTTGTTCTGTGTGCAGATCAGGCTAAACAGAATTTCAGTGATCCTGTGATGAGGAAATACAATTCATGAATTAACTGTACAATACAACCAACCAAACCTATGATAACTACGTTGTCTTAAAGGATGCAATAATGCTTTATTACAGGTTATAATGTATCATTATGAATGATAACCATCTTATCTAAAGGCATTAAATAGAATTTCAACTTTGGGTTTGGTTTCATGAAAATGTGTTGTTGTTTTTGGGGTTTATTTGCGATCATAGTTTAAAATTGCTGCTTGGTGATATTATCAAAGACTAGATATTTATTTTTAAATAATGAAAAGAAACATATTAGCCCAATTATACAGTACATACAAGGACCAGAGTTTGCTCATTACATGATTCATATCTAGTGCACTTTTGTGGCTTCCGATAAATATCTA
Source organism: Tritonia tetraquetra (assembly GCA_030265355.1). Lineage (NCBI taxonomy): Eukaryota > Metazoa > Mollusca > Gastropoda > Nudibranchia > Tritoniidae > Tritonia > Tritonia tetraquetra. Next base: position 4,836 of record JARBEQ010035139.1, on the reverse strand, counting down.
GCCAGGGCTAGTTTACTTGCTTTGTATTCTGGGACAATTCTTGTCAAAAGTTAGAGAGTGTGATATTCCCTCCTTCAACATATCGACGGGGACAGTCGCAAACCGTGTAAGTAAAAAAGTAGGTCAAATGCTATCTTTATTCCCAAAGATTGCTTGAGAACCTCTGTATATCATGTCCAAAAATGGGACTGTTCTACGTGGTATAAACGACAAAAGAAGGTATATCACACACCATGCATCTCTGGTCTTTCACATTTCAAAGTCATAGAAAACCACGTTTGTCGCAAAAAAATAACTAAAAATGTCAAAAACTGCCTATTACCTTAATTTTCCTTGTAAAACCCGCACCATGTTCTTTAACAAAGGCCTGACTGAATAGAAGCCTGTCCAATATTGGTCATCTCTGTCGTTATAAGGAATGAAATCTCCTGATAGAGTGGGAAACTTGAAGTCTAGGTTTTTCTGACTTTGCTCTAAAGCATTGAAATAATCTGAAACGGTGCCATACTCAATCTGAAGTTCAAAAAAAAAAGAAAAAGAAAAAAAAGGAAATGTAATAATATGTCACTGAGGAATTAACTGAAAGTACAAGTGCTTTGAAAATGTTACGATATCTTTTGCCCACATGGCTCTTCTTATCAAATCACATATCTATATAATATCTTTAAAATTTTTTAATTGTTCTCTTTCTAGAGTTTAAAAGGACATAATATCAAAGGCAGTGTAGATTATGTATACATCCTTAGTAGCCATAGAAAAACATCCTTCGTAGCCATAGAAAAACATCCTTAGTAGCCATAGAAAAACATCCTTCGTAGCCATAGAAAAACATCCTTAGTAGCCATAGAAAAACATCCTTAGTAGCCATAGAAAAACATCCTTAGTAGCCATAGAAAAACATCCTTCGTAGCCATAGAAAAACATCCTTCGTAGCCATAGAAAAACATCCTTCGTAGCCATAGAAAATAAATCAAACAATCCAAACATATAATAAATTACACCACATTATAGCCAATAGGATGCTACTGTGTCAGGCTCCAGTAACAGTAACTATGTATATGAAGGGAATAAAAAAGTAGACTAACCAAAAATATCCTTAACTATCAAAACACAAATATCTATTATGACATGAATTTAAATATCAATGTGATGCGCTTTTGCTGTCACATGACAATCTCGTCTTGAAAACAATCCCTTTTTATAAAGTATAGACTTACCTTAATATTCATATCCTTATTGCTGTTCATATAGTTCATCAATTTGTCCAGATTCTTAAACTGTTCATCCCACTCACTCAGCATGCTGTAACGGAAATCATCCCCATGAGGCACCAGTAACACGTCACTCTGATACAACTGAGCTTTCTTCTGGAGCTGTTCCCACAGAGCCCAGGATCTGAAAGAAAACAATTATTACAAACTTTCTTTCTTTCTTATCCATTTCCCTTTTACCATTACAGTGTAGGCCCAGCACTATGAGGCTGGATTTCTCTGGATCAAGATATTAAGCAAAGCAGGTGATCAACCCACTGTGACCTTTGTGGTAAGAATTAATTTTGCCCGGACAGCGGCCTGCTCTTATCGATTTTAACTGTCAAGGGTTCTTAAACGTGCGCAAACTATATAATATAATCTAGGGGTCCCAGTGACCCAGAGGTATTGGCCTTTGAAGCGAAAGGTACCGGGTTCAAATCCCAGCGGCAACAGCTGTTGTTTTCCTTCATAAAACTCAGTATAAACCTATTTGCCACTCCCCTGATCCTATGAAGGTAGGTGGGATCAAGAACCTAGTCCTATCGAAGACGGACAATAGATTCAGAGGTCCTGTGTGCAAGTTGTGCACATTAAAGAATCCTTGGCAGTTGGAAATTGAGAAGAGTCGGCTGAAAGGCAGCTGTCTGGTCAAAATTAATTCCTACCACAAAACAGTCAGTGGGCTTATCACCTGCTTGGCCTAATATCTCGATCCAGAGTAAATCTGCTTCATGTAATGCTACCCTGTAACGGTAACAGTGAACTGGATAAGAAAGAAAGAAGAGGATCACATAAGCTATTACTTTCTGTGAAATGACTGACAACATCATGATGACCTACAAAACAGCATCAAAGAAAATTTGAAACATAAATCTGGAGCAATGGCTTGAAATCTATTATTTTTCAATGAACAATATATCAAGTACACAGAACTCACAGCTTTTTAAGATTTTTATCAGTCACACCTTCTTTAGGCACCTTCTTGGTGCCTTTGAAACATCGGGATGAATGGAAATCAAACTGACAGCAGACGTGAGGGTCAGGACCACATGAATAACTAATAGCATAGAGCAAAAAGGGCATCATGTGACACAAAACATCCGAATGACCGGAGGCATCTGAAATAGATTTTTAAAAGTACAATTAAAATAATGTTTTGTCTATATCATGTTTGAATGTGTAAGTACATTTAACTGGTGGTGTGAAGAAACAAAAAAAAAAGGATGTACTTTTGTGCATACTTAGATCTGTATTGATATAGGAGTGGGTGAAACACAAAAAATAGTCTACAACCATTATCAATGTCATTACTGTCAGGAGTGGTTAATCAAAGGAAGAAGAATGTTTTTACTTTTTTAAATTGCCCTGAATCATCCAAATTCCATGTCAAAATGATCGCTAGTGGTCATCACTGGAAACTGCACAGTCACATGGAATCTTTAAGCTCTGTTGGACTGCCTGGAAATAACCTTTCTGTCTTGAAAAGGGCAAACAATACCCCTTGAATACTATCACCATCTTCACCACAAATGAGCAGAAAAAATTGGAAAAGCAATGTTCTCTGCAGCCTAATTTCAGTCAATCGTTCTCTTTATCATATACGTGCATCAGAAATAAATTCTATAAATTTAACACCCAAAATTTCTTGTGATAGAAATGGTAACAGACAACATGATTGCATATCACGACGTTTCTTCTTCTTAACCATCTTTCTTTCTTTATCAATAACCATTTAGTACCTTTCGGTGTAAGGTTTATGCAAGATACACAAACTTTTCAGTGACATCTTCTTTGCCTCGACAAGCCTAGATCCTCTCTTTTTTATTATTTCTGAAACTGCATCCTGCCACAATTTCTTTAGTTTTTCCTGCTGTTTACATTCTAGTATTTGTTTAGGGATTCTGCTATCTTTCATTCTGTTATGTGTCCAAACCATCTTAATTGATTTTTATCTATTTTCATTTCCAGACTTTCAGCTTTTACTTCTTCCCTAATCCTAGTATTTCTAATTTTATCTCCCTTTGTTTTGCACGTTAAAGAACACTTAGCAGTTGGAAATCGAGAAGAGAAGGCTGAAAGTCTGCTGTCTGGTCAAAATGAATTCCTATCACAAAAAAGTCACAGTAGGCTGATCACCTGCTTAGCCTGGTATCTTGATACAAAGTAAATCCGCCTCATAGAGTGGGCCCTACACCATAATGGAAACAGGGAACTGGATAAGAAAGAAAGAAGTATAAGTACATACCCCAAGTCTGTCTCCACATAAACTCCAAATTTTGTTTTTTTGCAAAATGCCTCTTGATACCAAAATGAGTTCTTTGTATGACCATCTTGTTGATTCCAGCCCTTTTCAGCATGTACGTCATGGTAGGGGAATGGCCGAACGGATCCACAGACCATGATGTGTTGGGAATGATGCCTGACAAAGAAATGGATGTTTATAAAGAATCATTTTTTTTTTAAAAAAGGAAATTGCAACATAGGCACACAACAATTTATTCTTGCTGATCCCATGCACCGATAAATGACAAGGGTAAAGCAAGAGGAGAGAAAAAAACCTACTGCTACAGAAACTTTAGCAACAAATAACGCTTTCTTTCTTTATCAATAACCTTTTTAGTACCTTTCAGTGTAAGGTTAGCAACAAATAACACTACTACACAAGAATTGATGGAAATCGTTAAGAAGCCAGTCCTCTGAAGAATTGTGTGTCAATGAAGGTAGACTTGTGATGTGAAGTGTGGATACTGTGTATAAGATCAAAAATACAGCATTCACATCATGGTGACCACACAGCTTTATCTATCTGTTGCTAAACCTCATAAAGAGTTTAATCTTAAAAAGCATGAAACTAACAGATATCACCTTCACAGCTTACCAATTTTATTTTTCAGCCACAAATGTCCATCAATGAGTTGATTCAACATGGATGTATAGTGAGAAACAGTCTCGTCAGTCATCACCCATCCACCACTCACAATCTCCAACTGTCCATTTTTAATCAATCTAAAGATGTCAAATAATGTAAAATAAATTCTAAACAAAATTTTAAGTAGTTTCTATAAACCGACTGTTTACTAAAAGTGGAATCACAACCTCTGACAATCGTAATTTGAGGTAAATAATTGTAATGTGTTCAATAACACATTTACACAGACGCTATAAATAATAGGCACTACCTCCAGCTTTAAACATTATGGTGAAATAGATATCTGCTTATAGCTGGGAAAGTAACTTGCGATAATGGAGGGTCCTATTCAGAGGATGACAAATTATTGCTAGTGTGCTTTACTTAATGATCAGTGATGCCTAGTGATAATGCAATGATAAGCTTTGGAGACAAAGGCCACAATAAGTTGGAACAACTTACCACACTAGCCTGCAAGAACTATAATACTTGTTGACAGTGTGTGCACCAAGGTCAATGACCTAAATGGCAATAATAATATCTTAGCATTTATCTATGTGTGTGTGTTCTTTCTTTCTTCTCCAATTCCCTTTTACCATTACAGTGTAGGGCCAGCACTATGAGGCTGGATTTCTCTGGCTCAAGATATTAAGTCAAGCAGGTGATCAACCCACT
>JARBEQ010035029.1:0-15491 GCA_030265355.1 Tritonia tetraquetra | reverse complement strand
CATCATAGGAAGTGGATATATAGGCCATATATGGCCCATGCATCATTTCACAAAATGCAAAATCCTTCATAGGCCATATATGGCTGTTTATACTGTAATTTGCCATTACACATCAAAGATTTAGAACCAGAGGTAACACACACTATGAAGCCTATGGCCTGTGAGCGGTAGATGGCCCGTTATATCATTTTGCCTTCCCTCGAATGTTGTGTGGCTTGATGCTATAGGCCACATATATGGCCCATGTATCATCAGCCTTTATTTTTATTTTTCCTTTTTTGATCAACCAGGGTCTGCCCTCTTTAATTTCATTGAACACTAAATATATCAAAGCAGTCAGTAGTATTGTCATTTTGAGTCTGTCACGTGTTCTCCATTGTCCTTGCAGGCCACACCGAGTATATCAATGAAGGATTCGAAGACACGTCCACGTCTCCTTCTTCTATTGCCCTGGGTCTGTACGATGGTCTGTGGGCCTATGATGGATGGTATGTTCCCTTTGATTCTGTCGTTTAGAATTTAAAGCCGTTAGTTGCTGAAATGATCTTACTGTGTCGATAGCGCCCTAAAACATAAAAAAACCAACAACTGACTAACAAACAAGAGTAGAAACAATGGTCTGTGGGCCTATGATGGATGGTATGTTCCCTTTGATTATGTCGTTTAGAATTTAAAGCCGTTAGTTGCTGAAATGATCTTACTGTGTCGATAGCGCCCTAAAACATAAAAAAACCAACAACTGACTAACAAACAAGAGTAGAAACAATGGTCTGTGGGCCTATGATGGATGGTATGTTCCCTTTGATTCTGTCGTTTAGAATTTAAAGCTGTTAGTCGCTGAAATGATCTTACTGTGTCGATAGCGCCCTAAAACATTTTTAAAAAACCCAACAACTGACTAACAAACAAGAGTAGAGACAATAGTAAGAATAGCAGGATTAGGTAAATGGTTGATTTATTCCTCAAGCTCTCGTTTTATTCTCCCTTTTCCAGGAACAATTTGAACTATGCAACGGAAGAGCTCCAAAATCCTTACGTGTAAGTCTCCTGTGGTTTTGTGTGAGAATGTTACTGTTAGTCATAAGATTATGATTATTATTTTTTTCTTTAGGAAAATTAAATGTTTCTTCTGCTATCCTGATTTATTGACCCTTTTCCTGGCACTTTTTGATTTCAGTCAAAGCTTGATATTCATCACATAAAATAGCTTAATGGGTAATGGTTTAACATTCATTGTCCTGTTTTTTCCATTATTTTTAGACTTATCAAATGGCCTGTTTTCGCTGTTTTTATTGAACAATCCTGTTTTTTCACAATATTATTTCTTCTTTGTCTCTATTACTGTCCTGTTTTTCTGTAGTCTTCTCCTGTTTTGGTTAGGATCGGTAGACCTGATTTTACTCCTTGTTAGAACCAGTCACATTGAATTGCTTACATGACGTGTTTGACCTGTGTATACACTGTGTGTTGTCATGACAGAAACCTGCCCCGGTCCATCATGTTGGGCATCCCACTGGTCACTTTGTGTTATCTCCTGACCAACCTGTCTTACCTGGCTGTTATGTCCAAGGAAACTCTGATGGCCTCGGACGCTGTGGCCGCGGTAAGTAGAGACATCTCATATAGGGTCTCATCAAGTGTTTAGTTGTATGCCCTTGGCAACTCATTATGAAGCACAGTGGGCTCATCACCTGTTTTGCCGTATCTGCCTCATCCAGAGTTTTTCCAGCACTATGTTCAGCAATGCTGGACATGTAGCTGGTCGCAACACTGCTTAGCAGGATTATGAGGTTGGATAACAAACAAAGGCAACGCATTATAAGCCATTCAAAAGGCTGGACATCCTATTTATAGTCCATCTCGGATAGGACTTTATTACGTGACGAATCCACAGGACCAGAGTTATAGTTATAGAAAGTCAGAGAAAATCTAAAGAAAAAAATCCCCATGTCGCCATGCCGGGATACGAACCAAGGATCTTCTGTGCACAAAGCGAATGCGCAATGATGTCCCCCATGAAAACTTGAGTTGTCTCTCTATATCTTTTGTGATCAAATTGATATTTTGAATTTGTTACAGATGTAGAGTTATTATATTCTGATCAAATACAATTTTGTAAATAGATTTGAATATGTTCTATTCTGCTGTTTTCACAAAGAAGGCCGAATAATACTTATCCATTGTTAGGCTTATTCGCCGTTCTTTGTGAAGACAGTAGTATTTACGACTAGCAAATTCTCCCAGTTTTTACTATAGATGAGGATTGACCCCAAGGGCTTCAGTAATTTGTTTATTGTACACATTTATGATTACTCTACTTCTCTGTGTATTGCTTTTGATTGGAATGAATAAAGAATTGCGGACACAGTGGGCTAAACATCTGCCTCTCTGAATTTCTTTGATCTGTAGCATGTCTGGCTCTGTGTTAAGCCATGCCTGCATTCATATAACAATGTGCTGGTATCTCACGTCTTTCATGAAAGGCAAACAAGATACCCGGTATAAATCCAGGCACCCCGACCACCAAGCCGTTGAAAATTACTGTGGATCAAAGAATTTCATTCAGTCCACTGTGTCCTAATCTCTTTATTGACACCACTGAGCAGTATAACTCATAAGCAAGGTCAATAAACAAATTAATGTAGCCCTTGTGGTCATCTCCTCAGCTTTGTAAGAACTGGGAGAATTTGCCACTTTGGGCGAGATATCAATGTGGGTCTTTGCAGTATTAAAACTGAAGTTTAATCCAAGAGACAAAACTAAAAGGGGTCATCAAGTTTGAAACGGACAGACAATAGCTGCTATGCTTTACTTCACAGGAAGGACAGACACCTATAAGATGAGAATCAAACTCACTCTGCACTTTGTATGTCCCTAAGACCCTTAACTCATTCCATCCAAATCTCCGCATCATGTGTCACCCCCTTTTTCCATACCGTACGAATAGCCACATAGTGTGTCAATATTATATATGTGCCGATGCGGCGGTCTTCATTTCATACCCATCTAAAAATGATGTATTGTATGATGTGTTGAATGTTTTCTTTAACTGTACAGAGCCCCTAAATAAAAATACATGTACAGCAGATTTTTGGCATAAATTTTAGCTCTGTTGTATTGGTAAAATCACGCCGTATGGACCGAGAGGCCCGAGCCTATTTCGATTTTGGTGAGTTGAAATGGACACGTGACAATTTGTCACTTTTTGGATCGAATACTTGTCTATCACATTTACTTTCCCAACTCTTATTTGAGAATGAGTACCGAACCCATTTCTACACCTGGGATGAGTGAGGCAATCTGAGTAAAGTTTCTTGCCCAAGGGAAAAAAGGAAGTAGTGCCTGAAGTAGAGTTCGAACCCACGACCCTCGCCATGGAAGTCTGCAGTCTTAATCACTCAACCACCTCGCCTGACTTGGCACCTTGTATGTATCATACTCATATTCCTGCCATTTTTTTCATTCAGACATGGGGGGAGCAGGTTCTCGGAGCTGGTGCCGTTGCAATTCCAATTTTTGTGGCCATGTCAACCTTTGGCGCTGCAAATGGATCATGTTTCACGGGAGGAAGGTGAGAGATGTGTCATGATATTGTGTCATAGTATCGGCAATGACTGTTAATAATCAGATAAACGATTCAAGCATTTTTACCAAGGTCAGGGATAGTGATGTCCCTTTGTTTCTCATTGCTTGATTAAAAATACTCTGGTATTGCCTTCTATTGAAATCTGGAAAATTCTGAAACTGTCATGAGTAGAATTCAAGCACCTGTTATTGAAAAAATTGCATCAATCCAAGGGAAATTAACTCTTAACTGTCCTCGCTCAGTTGTTTATCTAATGTATTTATCATCTTTGTATTCTTGTTTGCGTCTCACTGGAGGAAAGTGAGATATGTGTCATTTTGTATTACATTTATACCTTGTGTCATTTTGCCTGTGTCAATGGAGGATGATGGGAGATATGATATAATTGTGTCAGGATCAAGGTAGATATCTATCATATGTGAGTGGAGGAAGTAGATCCTATGGACCAGTTAATGGCAACCCTGTTTTTTGTGAGGGGGTTTTCATGATAATGAATACATGGACAATAACGAAATGCAACATTTAGATTCCACCATTAACCCTCATATGGGGTCCCAGTGGCACAGGTATTTTTCTCCTTGAAACTCAGTGAAAACCTATATGCCACTCCCCTGATCCTGTTCAGGTAGGTGGGATCAAGAACCTAGTCCTATCGGACACGGACGATAAACTCGGAGGTCCCGTGTGCATGTTGCGCACGTTAAAGAACCCTCGGCAGTTGAAACTCGATAAGAGTAGGCCGCAAGGCCGCTGTCCGGGCAAAATTAATTCCTACCACAAAGGTCACAGTGGGTTGATCACCTGTTTGGCTTAATATCTTGATCCATAGAAATCCAGCCTCATAGTGCTGGCCCTACACTGTGATGGTAAAAGGGAATGGATAAGAAAGAAAAAAAAGAAAGATTAACCCTCTTACCGCACATAGCCCTTATGTGACTTTCCCGATAGAGTGTGCAGAGCCGCTATTGGGGCTCAAGGGGTCGGTCTATGATTTGTCGATAGTTTGGCAATGACGTGTAAAATTATCTGGCAATGTAAATCTGGCCATTCTTGTAGGTTGTTCTGATAAGAAATAAGTGTGCTAGAGAGGCATTTGAATCAAGTAGGGTGAAACTTTCATTGGCATTCAGAATTTTACCACCCCAATTTGGTTACACCAATATTTTTTTACGTAGTGGCAAGAGGGTTAAACATTACAATTAGGTGATTGTTGGCCAAGATGTTTGAGCAGGTTAGAAGGCTGTGATACTATTTGCTTCAGTAACTCTCTGAGGGAGGATGGTTATAGTTATAGACGGATTGTTGTGATACAAAGAATAAGTACAGTTGACTCCGCTTAATCTTTTCATTTCCCAGGAAACAGAATTAATTCTTGATAAAAGTCACTGGTTAATCACAACTCACTTCGGATAATCGCAAAATCGGCGACACCTTGCCTCACATTTTCAGTCCGCTTTTTCATGCTTTCACACATTGCAAATCGATGATCACATGTATCCCTTGTCATTACCTAAGAACCATTATAATGATACAATAGCCTTACACTGATTGGGGGTCAAGCAGACAGCTGCAGCCGCCTTTGTTCAATCATTACGCGACGCCCGTAGCCCGCTGTGCAAGGAATGACAACACACATTGTCTATACAGTCCAGCACAAACAATCGCTGCGTCTCGTCACTGCAGAGATGATTCACGGCTCACAGACCTTTAGCGACTGGCAATTGGATCGTATTTGATTGCACTATCAAAAGAGTTTCGGAATCCTTGCCAGTGAGGACAAATCTAACAATTACCTGTGACAGAAAATAAAACAAAAAGAACCCAAAATACGAATAAAAATAAATTTAAAAATAACTTTTTGATGAGGCCATAACATGTTCATGATGGTCCTAAGTCCGTGAGAAACTCAGAGGGCAAAGATGTCTATGCAAAGAAAATTTGAATATTACTGCAACAGACATACCTAGTCGTCAAGTAGTGAGTTGACCCTAAATTACTATAACCACGACCGACTCCGGTTAATCGCAAAATATTTCCCGCTTCCGTCGTGTTGCGATTAAGCGGAGTCGACTGTACTACAAATATTTCTTAATGTTTGATGTCATTTTTAAACAATTGTGTTAAAGACAGATGTATTATGTATGTTATTTGACATCATTATATATTATATTATATATATATGTATTGTTTATATATCACCAGATTAATATATGCAGCAGCCAGGGAAGGTCACATGCCAGAAGTGTTTTCATACGTGCATGTCAAAAAGGCCACGCCCCTCCCATCTTTATTACTGACTGTAAGTAATTCATTGCTTGGTTTATGTTCATGTTTATGCCTTGAGGCTCACAGGACCGCGTCTTTACCTAATTTCAATAGCGTTGAGGGGGGGAGTGAAAATAATTTGTCACTTCTGAAAGGATGCTTGTATATTTTATTTTAACTTTCCCAACTCTCAATTGCAAATTGTGGTCTGCAGGACCTATGCAATACAATAGTATTTGTGAAGGAGACAGGACTTCAGATGTAATCATCCTATTATTGTGAATGAGAAGAAGAAGGAAGTAGGTATTTATTTCTAAGTTTGCATTTTATTAAATGAGGCAATCAAAGTGACCACTTGGTCACCTTACTTTGCTGTTATTTAGTATTTTTTATGGCTTTCAAGCGTGGTCCAACCATATGATCTCTAGGTTTGGAGATTTATTGGTCTGTGCACTTGGCCTATAGGCCGGTGGTACCAGGCTACCGCAAACAGCTGAACACCTGAAGCCTGAAGCCCACGCAGTTACATGATGGTACGCTTGCACACCCCTGCATGAAAAGGAAGTGATACATACTGCCTGGTCCTCTACTTGGCCCACCCGTATTATCGTATAGAGGAAAAATCCTGATACCACGTCATCCTGGATAAGGAAGGAAAGAGTCACCCTAGTGTTGGCATCAACGAGAGATAATTAGGCTTAGAGGGGCATAATCGCCCATGGCAGCCGGCAACACACCTCACTGTCTGACTTCATGCATTGACACAACTTTCTTTCTTATTATTTCCCTGTTTGAACCTTCAGGTTTAATGTTTAAAGTTGCTGGATTTACTCCATGGAAAAACTCATGGTAGGTTATATCAATGTTGGGACCTCCGGTTTATAGTCCATCTGCGACAGGACTTGATTCCAAAAGGAATCCAAAGGGCGTAAAAATCCCTGTGTTGCTGGCAGTATTTGAACCCAGAATCTTCTGTATTAGCTTAGTTGATTAGAGCGTGGGCTGTCTCTTGCTAGGTGGTGTTGTCATTCGCTGGTGTAGTTTCAATGTCCTACTGTCGAGATACCACTTGGCTTATATGGCTATTTTTCTGGCACTTCCACATTTTCCATCACTACAAACTGTAAACTTTTAGACTGTCAAAGCAGCTAGTTTTATTTATTTATATTCTTTTTTTCCCCCAGACTCTTATCGCCATCTTGTTGATGATTCCAGGAGACATTTTTGCCCTGATAGATTTCTTCAGCTTTGCGGCATGGCTGTTCTATGGTGCCACCATGTTGTCTGTACTGGTACTGCGCTACACGATGCCAAATGCGCCTCGGCCATATCGGGTAAGATGCCGGTCCTGGCACTGTGCTGACTTTGGTATCATTACCAAGGGCTGCAACCAGTCGGTCCTAAAGGTGCCAATTGGAACATATGTAAATACACCAATAAACACTTTGTGGGATTCACATTGTTGTTTGACTTATTTCACATTTGTTTGATCAAGCCCCTTTAATACTGCAATGCAGTGTTGGGTCCAGCTCCCTGTTCTGCCACAAAAGGGGCATACCCGCCACATGTGGCAACACATAGAACTGGAAAAGCTATGGATCCAAGGAGTTCAGACAAGCAGGTGATCAGCTCACTGTGTCCATCATCCTTTACTGGCAATGAGCATTAAACTGGACACTATTAATAGTAAAATAAGGCCAATAAACACATTTCTGTTGCCATTGTGGTCACCTGCTCAGACATAGTAAAAACTGAGAGAATTTGCCACTGTGGGCTATTATTTCACACGTCTTCTTTCTTATCCAGTTCCCTGTAACCATTACAGTGTAGGGCCTGCTCTATGAGGCAGTTTACTCTGGATCAAGATATTAGGCCAAGCAGGGTGATCAGCCCACTGTGATATTTCACTCGTAATGTTTCTAACTGTAAAGATTATGATGAATATGAGACAGGTGTTATTTGAAAGAAGTGTGATACTACTCGTGTTGTTTAGGACTGTATAATAGTTACCATTTCCATTGTGTCCCCAGGTGCCAACCGTTATCCCAGTGATAGTCCTGCTGATCTCCGTCTATCTGGTCATTGCCCCAATCATTCAAGACCCTCGGATAGAGTTCTTGTATGCTGCCCTCTTCATTCTCAGCGGCCTAATATTCTACGTACCCTTTGTAGCCTATGATCTCAAAATAGGATTTATAGGTAAGTATTGTCACTCAGTAGGCAAGGGGGCCCGAGTGGTTCAGAGAGTTGACTTCCGTGGCGACGGTCATGGTTTTGAGTCCGGCTGCAGGCACTTCGTTTTTTTCTTTGGGCAAGAAATTTTACGTTTGCCTCACTCAACTCAGGTGTAGAATTAGGTACCGATTCTCAAATGAGATATTGGAAAGTATTCTGCGAAAGACCAGCATCCTATCCAGAAAATGACAAATGTTTGCTTGACTGCGCCACACTACACAAACTGGGTTGTGCTCCAGCCTGATGAGTTTAAAAGCTAAAGGGCATACTATTGTCACTCCCATTGTTTAGTGGTCATGACACTTTAAAAGTTCTTAAGTCATTTAGAAGTAGCAAAGACGTAAAGACCATCTTCTCTATTGACTTTAAATCCAAGGAATGGATACCATTACAATTTCAATGGGAAAGGAACAGGATTTCTCAACTTTTTACTGTCAAGTAGTTTCTGCAATGTCGATTACAAGATTGGTATGGATTTTTCCTTATGTGGCAAAATCTGCTGTTTTCATATAGCTGAGGAGTTTACCCCCAAGGCAACAGTGAAACGTTACGGCCAAAACATAGGCAACACTTAAAAATGTGACACTCATTGTGACATTCAAGGTTCGGGCACAGTGGACTGATCACCTGCTTACCTTAGAGAGTTTTTCCAGCTCTGTATTCAGCAATACTGGACATGGAGCTGGCCACGACACTCCTTAAGGGTATGATAATATGCTCTATGGATAACAAAACGAAACAAGATTCTCTTTGTATTTATTGTCTTGGGACTCCTGTGTAGTGTGGTTGTCAAGCACTCTCTCTCTCACAGACTGGGAGGTCCACGGTTTGAATCCTAGCCCGGTCAAATAGTTTAAAGGTCTTATTTTTTCCATGTGTTTGGGGTCGAGTCTTATCAGAGATAGACAATAAACAGGAGGTCCTGCGTCTGAAATGATCTACAAGTGTCAAAAGGGGACTCATACTGATAACTTAAAATGTTTTCTCATCGGTCATATTGTAAACAAAGGATGAAACAATGGGATAATTGCTGGTACGGTCAATGACCGACCCGGCGATGTAGTCACATGATATTGCTGTCTGGTGTTAAGTTTCCCTCAAGAAAATGCGGATGTTGGATCGATAAGTGACATCTACGTCTAGATTGATTTCATGAAACAGAGAAATACTTTTTCAGCGTAAGACTGTGTTCTATAACTAGTTTTGGTGTTGGTTTTTTAATGGGTTTTTTTGTGCTCCTGTAAATACCAAAAATTGATTTACACTAAGATAGCATATCATCAATGTTAAAGGTCTCAAAAAATGAAATGTGTTGTTTATTGTCTGAGGAGAAAAGAGTTGTCTACATTTTGAAGGGCTCTGTCACAAAAAGCCTTTCTTTCTTCTTTCTTTATCAACAACCTTTTTAGTACCTTTTTGCAATTTCACACATAATGCATTTTGTGACAGAGCCCTTCATTTTTTTGGTGGGACTCGTTGTGTAGTATTATGATATGCGTTAGTCGATATGATTGTGTAATAATGTGTCATTTCCCATCGTCCACAGAACCACTCACTACTTTTATCCAATGCTCTTTGGAAGTAGCACCAAGCAAATACGCACCGCCTGAGTGAATGTGCCAGAGGAGTTTTCACACCGTCTACTCCTAACTATCAATGCCACCATGAGAAAGACCAACGATGGAATGAGTCTTCAACCTTCTAAAACAATCGCGTGGCAAAGATAACGTTTCTGTCTGCAGTCAAACCATCGCACTGCTGCTGTTTCCTCTGCTCTGGTAACCCTCTGCTTCCAAGGGTTGCAGACACCTTTACCTTTTGTTGTTTTTCCGAAATTAAAAAAAGAAAATGCTAAGTATGGAATTACACCCCAACAGCATGATAAAGCAAATCTTGATCAAGTGTAAGTTGCCGTCTTTATAAAGACATAAGACAATGAAAGAATTAAAATACTATTCGATGAAGTGATTATGCATTGTCTAGAGATCAGATTGTGAAAATTGAAAAAAAGGCCAGCAAAACAGTAATACCTTGAGATAGAATGCTTTCATTGCAAGGCATCACTAGCACTTTTCATGTTAGGCCATCTTAGCCTAATCATTTTACAAAAATAAATTGAAATTAACAAACGGCCGACACAGTTTATCATTAAAGTTTTGCTGTGTTTGTCATCATGAGTAGTTCATCATCTGTGGTTTTATTATATTCAATATAAACCATGAGACAAAGATTGAAGAAAAAAATGATTTCTGTCATTATAGTCAAAATTGAATTTGAAACATTAAGCCATAGATACAGTTGTGACCCAGTTTTCCTAACATGGTATCTAAATTTGTAGACACATTTCAAACTCAGCTTGACATTCCGGTGTCTTTTCATCCCCCCTGTATTGCCATCATCAGAAAACGATTAGAACTATAACCTATTACATTAGATAAGAACACAAGAGACACATTTTAAAACTTGGAAATTCTTTATTTAAAAGTGATGATTGTTTTCAGCCTACTTGGCCATTTATGATATTCTATCATTTTTTATTTTTTACCGGCCATTTAGATTTTTGGGGGTAAAAAGTTGAGGAATGAATTATTTTTCTTTGTGCTTTGCATAGCTCCACTAGAATGGAAGCAATGATTTTGGTATCAATTTAACGAAATTTCAGTAACTTTGGCATGATGTACAAAACTTTGAATTAAAAGCAACCCCCCAAAAACAACCTCAATTGGCAACCTGGGTCACAATTTTCAAAATAGGTCATATACCATAGCGCATTTAGCATAAATCAAGATAGATTATGTGGTACAATTAGCCCTGTCTTCATGATAGATCATTTTCACAATGATTAAGATCATAATATATGCCGTAACAAGCATTTAAGTTTGTCGAAACTTTGAGGAAACAAAAACAAATAACAATTTATTGACCTTGATTTTATAAGGAACTGAGAATCGTGGAAAGAATAGTATGGAGACAGACATGTACATTTTTTTGGGAAAAGCTTTGAAAACCACTGATATAACATAATTAGCAAATTGATCAAAAAATATTATTTAGGACCATCAGCCCTGTTGATCAAGATAAATCTTGATATAGCACATTTAGCCTCATTGAATAAGATAGAATCTAGAATTCTATGTATGTATGAAATTCATTGTTAATTCTGTATGTATGGAAATTGATGTCATTCTATCCTGTACGTATTTATGAGAATTAATGTCATTCCATGCATATAACTTTGATGTATGTATTAAGTTTATTGTTATTTTGTATGTATTATGATAATGAATGAAAAATCACATTGTCTTTTTAAACATTGTGTTGTTAGAAATAAGAAAGACAAACTAGTCTATATGATTTTGTTTTGTATGAGAGGAAACGACAATCAAATCTCCTTTTGGCAAATCCAAAACTCTTATTATTAATGATTTCTAGCCAGCTGCTTTAGTTTTGTTTCCTGGTCTTATTAAAAATAGTTTTTTCAGCATGATAAGTTGCTGACATTAACGAATATGACATATAACAGACAAAGATTGTCAAACCATAATTTATCAAATTAAATGGAATTGAGAATAATATGTTAAAATCAAGTTTTCATGGCAACTTATCTTCTTTCTTTCTTTCAATAATTTCCTGTTACATTTTTCGGTGTCAGATTCAGGCAATATGATACTATAGAGCGCATAGAGCATGATGAACTTCGTGGATATATGCGCTATATAAGTGCTATTGTTTTATTTGTGCAAAAATGTACTGATGATATTTTTAGAAAGTGAAAGTGAACAAGGACGCTGTGATGATTGGTTACAAATTACACATCTCAAGTCATTGTACATTCTCATGAGGATGAATCTCCATATGAATTCTCTGATTCATTATTGAATACTGGATTCATACAGCTTTGGGATTTATGGGAAAGCTCTGGAACTTGATATTTTATTTTTCCATGTATGGAAAAAGTTATGATATTGTTTTACATAGATTTGATGAACTCCGTAAATAAATGCTAGTCTAGATTAATTTTTTTTGCGAAGTGAAAATGCTTTTTTTTTCTCCTTGTACTAAAATTTAAAGTTGTTATTTTTTACGGCCTTTTCAAAAACACTGAAAGGTTATAATTGTTTTGTTTTGTTATCAATAGCACATATTACGGCCAAGCAGTGTTGCGTCCACTGAACACAGTGCTGGAAAAAGGCAGGTGATCAGCCCGCTGTGAAATGTTTTTAAAAGTTCTAAAAGTTTGAAATTAATTGCCTTTTTTAAGACGTAAAGGTTATAATAATGTATAATTATTATCATGGTGGTTGCAATTAATGATATTATTGAAATATGTAGGTTGCTTGAGGGGGGGGGGGGGGAGAAATATTGACCACAAAAATCACTATAAGATATACCACTATAAAAACTGGGATTTAGACACTGTTTGGTGCTTTGTTGTAAAATAATTTGTTTGCGGTTTCCCTTGTTTGTTTTTAAGAAAGCATAAATGTTGTTGAAATGAAATGAAACTGGGTGGAGAATAAATGGAGCAAATGATGCTCTGAATCTGATCAATATGAATATTAATAATGATGCAAATCTACCAGTGGCCATTCTTGATTGGTTTTTATGCCTCACTCTGTTTTATTTTTTTTGGCGACCATTAAAGAAAGCTGTGTTGGTTGTTGTTAGCAATCTTTTGATTATAAACACTGATTTAATTAAATAATTTATTGAAACAAAAAAAAAAAAAAACATGGAAAAAAAAATACAAATAATGATATGCAATTGTTTTTGTTCTTTTAATTTTCTCAAAATGGTGTGTGGTGTTATGGATTGAAAATTTTTGTTTGTTTTTTAAAATATTGTATTTCATCCTTTTTTTTTTCTGGTGAGATATAATTATATCTCAAGTCTTTTGTTTGTATATTATGTGTAGGCATTATGTTTTGCCTGTCTGACCTGATAACGCAGTACAGTCTATTGTTAACCAAGAAGCACTTATTGAATTTCTCCATATGTCTTTTGACTTGAACGCATTTAAGTTCGTAAAATAAGAATCTCATAGAATCAGGCTTATAGCACTAGAACATATAAGATTCTCATTAGAACTGTGCACTTTAGAAAATATAAGAATCTCATAGACCCGTGCTTGTAGCACTTAGAAAATATAAGAATCTCATAGAGAACCATGCTTGTAGCACTCTAGAATATATAAAAGAGTCTCATACTCATAGAACTGTGCTTGAAACACCCTAGAAAATATACCTTTTGTAAATAAATATATCCTAGGTAAATTTTTTTGTGATGAAAGTGTGCTTTATGGTACAAAAAGCTTTACTGTTCATATTGTATAGGTATATAACACAATATTGATATTATTTTTTTTGTGCAGTGTTCAGGGCATATCAGTATTAATCATATTGTTCATTCTTGTTGTTTTATTCTGACAGGCGAGTTGTTTTATATTTGTGGTGAAGACCATTGTGATTACATTTCTCCTGTCTATCTATCAGGGTATCTGCGCAGCCCTTGCAAAGCCTTGGAACTTGATAGAATATCTAAAAAATCCCTGGAATTTGTATTTGTGCCCTTGAAAATCACTGGAATTTTGCTCCACCTGCTGGATAATTGGAAAAAAAGTCATGTTGCAAATTTTATAAGCCGCAAATATAAATTTTCTGGGTAAAATGGGGAATGTCTTGGCCCTGGAGTTTAAGAATTTTGCCCTGGAAAAGCCCTGGAAAAATATCTAGAAAGGGGCGCAGGAACCCTGATCTGTTTTTGAGAGCTTTAAAAAATGTTTCTGTCTTTCTTGACAGCGTAAAAATGTTATCTACCAAAGATCTGCCATTAGTAGAAGAATCTCATGTCATGCTTTAATTGTGCATCTTCAAGACTTCAAGCTGACCATTGAAAGCCTCATTGTGTGAAGCGTCACCACCTTTGTGTTGAGAAAATTGCGATTGAAATTTTGAGCTTTGACTGTAAAACATATTTGGTGCTTGAGACAAAGTGGGTTTTTTTCTAACTTATAAAACATCTAATGTCTCAAGATGAATTTTGACTAAAGTTGACTTTGGGATGTAAATAACACTGACCATAACTCATTTTTCACTTTTTTTTGTCGCTTAAGACAATATGGCTTTCATCGGTCGCAGTAAAAAGCAGTTATAACTCTTAACTTTTCCCAACCAACGGATGAAACCTCCAAGTGGTGTGTTGCCACGGTAACATGTCAATTTCGTTTCTATCGTCAATTTTAAAAGTTCAGTTGTGTGTGAAGAAAATTTTTTGTATCAGAATTTAGGAAAACAAAATTCATGAACTATTAGTGAAAACAAAAATATTTCCAGTATCTGTTTCTATCATGTAGTTATCTATGTCAGGAATCCACATTTCTTTGAATTAGTATTTCTCAGAATATATATTGTTGAATCCTGTGAAATTGCCTTCCATGTAATTCCAAGATAGTAAGAACTGTGATTCCTTCACCATTATATACATGTTGTTGCAAGGGTAAATTTAGATATATTTACATTTGTACATTGAAAAGCATAAGATGATGTTTAAATTTGTAAATTCTCACATTGGGGGTAGAGAAGCAAACAATTGTATCTCATAATAGCTTCTTTTCAGGAGAAGTAAATAAAAACTGATTCAAAAAAATATGCTTGATATAGTATTCTTATTTGGCATGAAACACTTGGTTATTATTATGAAATAGATCACGTAATCAAATCCTGTGTGATTCAAGTCGTGTTGTTGGAAATTGACCTCCAATATTTTTCAGTCAATCTGTTGATATCTCAATTTACAATTGTGTGCTTCCTTACCCTCAAGATGGTCTCTGTCATGATCTGACAAACATAAGTGTTTCTCGTAGAATATATCCTCATTTTTTTCAGTTTGGTATGTTGATCCTAGTGTTTCAAAACTTGTAACTAGTTAAGACGTAGAAATACTTTTTATGTGCCCTAGTCTTTCCACACCTCTCTCCTTCCTTTGTTGTGAAACATATTGCTTTGTTTTTGTTGTCACCATTTAATGTGCTGCTCTCTCTCTGTCTCTCTGTTTATCTTACTTATTTCTGACCTGCTCTCTCTCTCTCTCTTTGATTGGTCTCTCTTATTTTCTTTTTTTCCCCCAGCAAATTCATTCTACCATCTTGCGACAATTAAATTGTTTAAATGAAGAACCTTGTTTTGACGTATATTGATGTCTTACTCATTTGGCAAAGAGCAAATCGCAAATGTTTAAAATCAGCTTTTTGAGTGCACAATCTCAAACTCAATTACTCATATAGATATATATATATATATATATATATATATATATTCTTTCTTATCCAGGTCCCTTTTACCATTACAGTGTAGGGCCAGCATCATGAGGCTGGATTTCTCTGGATCAAGGTATTAAGCCAAGCAGG